>LNAC01000248.1:1498947-1536782 GCA_002007465.1 Ailurus styani
CCCCCCCCCCCCCGCCCCCCGAGCAGAGAGCCCAGCACACGGCTTGATCCCAGGACGGGGGATCATGAACTGAGCTGAAGGCAGACCCTCAACTGACTGAGCCACCCAGATGCCCCTGACTTTTTAAATTGAGTTTAAGTTAGTTTCAGACTGAGTTTTCTCATTGGCGAAATGGAGGTAAAAGTACAGATCTCATAAGGGCATTATACTTTTGTTTTGAGGATCCCATGCATTCATCTCATGGAAGCACGTAGCAGCAGGCATGAATTAGTACTGTAAGTACCATTCAGGACACAGATCAGTTGGCACTTATGTGAAATCTTTAGCAACTTCCCAGGCCAGTTCTGCATCCCCCAAGCACTTCATATTGGCATCCCTTATAGCAAACTGGTATTTTATTCTTACTTATGAGGTCTGTTTTCCCTGTTGGGATTTGAACCTCTTAAGGTCAGAAATATATCTTTGTCCCCTCACAGTCTGGTACGACATGGGGCACACGGAAGACACTCAGATGTTGAATGAATGAAGTGTATAAAGAGATAGTGGATGGTGCTATTTTTCTATTTATGTACAGGAAGGCTCTTGAAGGAAAGTGGGTTTCTTAACTCCCCACTGTTGCTAATGCCCTCAAGGTGAACTCTGTATTTTTAGTAAACAAAACATTAAGTGTATAGAGAATCAGTTAATCAAAATAATTTTCATTAAAAAAGTAAATGGGGGCAGGGCCTGGGTGGCTCAGTGAGGGAAGCATCTCTCAATTCTGAGTGTTTATTTTGAAACATTTGCAGCTTCTTCCAAACTGTATCCTAGGAGAAAGAATCCTTTTGGAGCCCCAGTAAATAATTTATATAAGAGGGAGAGTCTGGGCACCTGGGGGTGCCTCAGTCAGTTGGGTGTCTGCCTTCAGCTCAGGTCACGATCCCTGAGTCCTGGGATGGAGCCCCACGCTGGGCTCTCTGCTTGGCGGGGAACCTGCTTCTCCCTCCGCCCTCACCCGCGCTCCTGCATCCCGCTCTCTCTCCTAAATAAATAATCTTAAAAAAAAAAAAAAGGAGAGTCATAAAGGAAGCACGGACTTAAAAATATATTTTTGACTTCTTTGAAAAAATAATCTATACACAGACTTGAAAAAACAAGCCAAATTTGTGTAGGAGAAAAGCAAGTCTTCTCATTCCCTAAAACCCCCCCTCCAGAGGCAGTTACCGATTTGTGCGGGTCCTTTCAGACCCGCAACTCTAAATACCCAAATATAAAAATCTATTCTAAATGGTAAACGCTTATTACAACAGAAATAAGCAAACACCTAGGCCCTTTTCAGTTTCATTTGTACAGATTAAGTGCCAGAAGGAAGTTACTTCTCTCCTCCCTTGGTCTCCCCTGGAGCGGTCTATTCCATCCACTCTCTACGTCTTACACCTTAAGAGGCTCCGCCCCTTCACCCGCCTCCTTCCACTAGGCGTGTATTTTTTTGGCTCTCCTTTGAAAGTCTCGCGATAGGCCACCCGCTTCCCATAACTCCGTGCGCTCACCCCTCCCGTCCTCTTTCCGCCATCTTTCCTTGCCGGTGAGTGTCTCTCTCTGAGGACCCAACTTCATCTGTTGGCTATCCGGGCCATCCTGCAGTCTGAGCCTCGGCTTCGGTGCTCTCTGATGATGCCAGGGCCCTCTTGGGCCGAGGATGCTGCCCTTGCGGCGACTCGGGCAGGCGTAGGGGAGAGTCATGCCCGTCCGGCCCACGCTCTGCACTTTGGGGAGGCCGGCCTGTGAAGCGCAGGCCGCAGCACTGGCGGGAACCAGAGCTGTCGACCGTTCGGAGAGGCGGTAGCCCCAACTTGGTCGGCGGCTCCAGGACCTCCCCTCAGTGGTTGAGGCAGCGCCTTGACTCCGGGCGGCGGGAAGCATCGGGGACGGTGGCCGACGTGCGCTGTGCAGCTTCCCATGCCTGCCGCCGCGCTGGGAGCTTTGGAGGCCGAGGCCACTCAGCGGGGAAGACTGCGTTCTGCCTGGGATGGCAGTTTCCCGGGAACGTACTTGGATCTTGTGGGCTCCAGCGTTTCCCGTGATACTTGATGGGGCTTGAAGAACTGGGTTGGATCCTTAGAGTTGGAGCTTGAAGCGTGCTTTGGTCTCCATCCTTAATTTTCCCAGCGCTACTAGAGTCTGTTGCATTTGGTGCCCGTGAGGGTGGAGTCGAGTCTGGTGCACGTAAAAAGTTCCTACTTGCCCCTGTGGTACGGTTGCTGTCGGGACACAGTTGTCGCTGGCACAAGAACGGACGTCTGATTAGTTACGAGCGTTAATGACAGTGGTGTCCTTTGCATGTGAGGACAAGGCTGACATTTGGGTTGGCTAATTTAAAGGACAAGGTTAATAGTACAGGTGCTCCTGGATTTGAAAAGTTTGGAAAACATGCCCGGTGATTCTCAGGCCCCTGTTCTGAATAACTGACCGACCGTAGCTGATACTGTTTTGGTAGCTGACATTGCGCTGGGGGGCCTGCCTGCGTAGAGATAGGAAAACTTCATGATAGAGGCAGAAAGGAAAGGAGGTGTTCGTACTGGAATGATCGGGTGCCTTTTGAGGATGAGAATGCCGGTAAAATCTCTCTTTTTCCTTCCCTGAACAGCCATAATGGTGCGCATGAATGTCCTGGCAGATGCTCTCAAGAGCATTAACAATGCTGAAAAGAGAGGCAAACGCCAGGTTCTTATTAGGCCGTGCTCCAAAGTCATTGTCCGGTTTCTCACTGTGATGATGAAGCACGGTAAGTGTGTGGCTGTGTCTTAGGTTTTCATGTGGGAATATTAAAGGAATCAGTTTTGTAGAAGGGAAGTGTGCAGGAGAGAACTGGGAAGATGGGGGAGGAAGGGGGCAGTCATACTGGGGAGCTGAGGCGGTTGAATTGGGCCGTAGGCGGGAGAGCTTGGACAGAAGTGATTCAGGGAGCACTGTTGGGACTGTTGAAAGAAGGAAGAAGTTTGTGACTGTTAACTCTGCTCGTAGTTTGGGAGCTAACCTGGCCTTTTACTGTGTAATACTGCAGCCGCAACATGCCATGGAACCTGTCCTGAGCTCTTCTGAGGGCTTTGGGATGGAAAGGAGAATTGTTACATGTCTTGGGCCCAAAGCAGCCTTTGGGAGAGCCAAGGGGAAAATGATCGCCCTGTTGAAATTGCAGAGTGGGTTGTTTTTGGGTGTTGACCCCTAAGTTTAAAATACTAGGCTATAGAAATTTTGGAGCAACTGTCTTTGCCTGAACTGATTAGAGAAACAGTCACCGAGATGATGTGAAAGAATCTAGGGCAAAGTGGGAATACTAGAGCATAAATACTTAGGTCTCTGAAATCCATACCTGCCCCTTAATACAGCCGTTTATGTTCTGTAGGTTACATTGGCGAATTTGAAATCATTGATGATCACAGAGCAGGGAAAATTGTTGTGAACCTCACAGGCAGGTTGAACAAGGTAAGAATTTTTTATTTTCCATATAGAAGATTCTTAAGAATTATACATGGTGTTAAACATGTTGTAATTTCCCTTGTAAAACCAAATTAGTGGTGTGCTTGCTCTATCTAGGTAAAAAAAAAAAAGGGAGTTGATTAAAATCATTCGTTTTTATATCACATTGTGATTGATTTGTTCTCCAGGGTTGTATTTGCTCCAGAATTGTTAGCTGACCTAATGTTTAGGAAGTTGTTGGAGGGTGGGGTGAAAGGATTTCCCGATGGTACTGGTGTTTGAATACTGGATGGTCTGCTGCCCACCCACTGGCTTGAGCTTAGGCTGTCCAAGGAGGGCCTTTAACCCTATCTGTAAATAACTTTGTTCCTCCTCTTGGTGATTATGTTGTGTTTTTTGAACTGAATGTGGTTCTCTAACAATATTAATACCTACATTTTTGCTGTTGTGGGCTGTACGGGTGTCTGAGTTTTGTATTCCCTTTCAGCATAACCTAGTGGATCTGTTTGATGTGTTGACTTTGTGGCTTATCTTACTGCATGTATTTTGGGGATAGGTGTCTGTAACAAGTTAGGGTCCCTGAATTGCTACCCTGCTTTTTGTGTTCAGGTTTCTAGCTTTCAGATTTACAAGGAGCCTGACATCCTGTGGTCCAACACAGATGAGGGGAAAACAGGCCCAGAAATGAGTCGTGGTTAGTGGCAGGGGCCAGATTGATTGGTAAGGTTATTCCCTGGTCCACCGATTTGTTTTACAAAGTTGCTTCCCTGTATAGTGAACTTTCCTTCATGTGCGGATACATACCTAATGTCAGATGAAAACTACTGGGTTAGAAGAGTGTTCAAGTTAATTACGAGACTGTGTTTTGTTCTAGTTGTTAGCTGTTAGACTCCAACCCCAAAGTAGAATTTGGATTCACTATTGTTTCTCACTCTGACCCTCAACAGTGTGTTCTTGAAGTAGAAAAGGGTGTCTTTTTTTCCTAATTTTAGGAGTTGGGATGCTGAGTAGGAGTTATGCTCAAGGTCTCCCAGTTAGTTCGTAACCAGTGGAGGAGCTGGTTCCAGTACATAGTTTATGGAACATCTTAAATCTGTCCTGCAGAAGACTGACTTGATGTTTAAAAACACAAGAAACTCTTAAGTTGGATAAGTTCTGTGCACTGATTTCCTCTTGAATATTCACTATCCATAAAACTTGAGCAGAGTATTTCCCAAGTGGAACTCATTTATGGGCATTCTTGTTCTGTGGTAAAGTAATTTGAAAAATTCTGGCTAAGACGTAGTTGAAATCCAGACCCTGCTCCTTAGCTGTCTTCCCCCCCCCCCCCCCCCGATTTTATTTATTTGAGAGGAGAGAAAGAGAATGAGCAGGGGGGTGGGTAGGGGCAGAAGGCAGAGGGAGAAGCAGGCTCCCTGTTGAGCAGAGAACCCAACTCTGGGCTGGATCTCAGGTGACCTTAGTCAAAGGCAGATGCTTAACTGAGCTACCCAGGTACCCCTAGCCATTTGACTTTGGTTGGGCAAAACAAACTTAAGTTTTCAGTTTCTAAAGTTGAGTTTTCCTCCTTTGTAGGACACTTTCCTCAGTTACCTTCATGCAAGAGATGGATATATCCCATACTGTAGAAATTTAATGGTGCTGAGAAGTAAGGTAGTGTTAGAAATTAGATAAGAATTCTGGTTTGGGAGAGGTTTAATTCTATCATCTGAGTGAGGGATTTTGCTGGAATAATTAAAAGCCCTGGTGTGGTGGAGTGGAGGCCTCAGAAAGTACCATATAGCTTGCTTAGAAAAAGGACTGTATTTCCCTATTCCTACGTCTGTATTGTAGGATCGCCTTTGGCAATTAAGTGACACCATAGCTGTTAAGATCATGTTATGAAAAGGAGACCCCGAGTGGGCCTCCTGACTTAGGGGATTTGGGCCATTTTCATTTGCTTTGGGTTCAGATCTGCCTGTGGAAGTATAACTGTTTTAAAGATGTGAGTAAGTTCTAACCTCATAGTCTCCTTTAGTTTCCTGTCAGGAATTTTGGAACTTGTGTGAATGTGGGCACACAAGTGTCTACCTACTTACTGTCTTCTCTGGAGTTTTTACTTTAATGGTACTAATCCTGAGTGTTTTCACCTGGTCCATTTCTGGTGTATAAATAGCGGGAACCTTTCTGCATTGATACTTTTAAGTGTATTAGTGATTTGTAGAGTAGGGATGTGAGCAGGGATGGGGCTCACGTTTACCTATTTTGATTCCCTCAGCTTTTACTTTGTAAACTCAGTTGATCTAGTCAGAAACTTTGAATGAGACTAGAGTTAAGTGCAGATAGCCTCTTGGTAGATCTTTGAACATTACCGTGTTTTAGGATTTTCATATAATTGAATGATTAGAGTTGAGTACTTTGGCTCTTGGAGAGTTCTCACATTGGAAGATGTTGGTTTGTCCCGGTACCAAACAGTTGGGATAACTAAGAATCTGCTTTTTCTGCCTTCCACCCATTCTGCCACATTAGTTTGAAAAATTTTGTCTGGGTTGTGAATGTATCCTGCTAGTTCGCTGATGAGGAATACCAGCCAGTTCTTAGATTTTAGTTTAGTGTCTGTAGAATTTGTTTTTTAAAAATTCTAATATTTGAGGGCGCCTGGGTGGCTCAGTGGGTTAAAGCCCCTGCCTTCGGCTCAGGTCATGATCTCAGGGTCCTGGGATCGAGGCCCGCATCGGGCTCTCTGCTCCGCAGGGAGCCTGCTTCCTCTCTCTCTGCCTGCCTCTCTGCCTACTTGTAATCTCTCTCTCTGTATCAAATAAATAAATAAAATCTTAAAAAAAAAATTCTAATATTTGAGTACTTTGCATTTTTAGTTTATGGGTGAAGGATTTGAGACCCTTCACGTTCATTTCAGCCTCACTGTGTAAAAAAAAAGTTTGACTACAATTTTGTTGAAGGCTTGGTATCTTACCTCTTTAAAATCTGGCCATTTGTCATGGGACAGCTTCCTAGCCCATAGAGGGGTACACTGTGAACCTGGACTTCCCATGTATTGCCTTGTGTTCTCCCTCTTCTGTTGGCTTTTTAGTTACATTTTTAAATGGAAAGATTTTATTTATTTGACAGCACAAGCAGGGGGGATCAGCAGGCAGAGAGGGAGAAGCAGGCTTTCTGCTGACAGGAGGCTTGATCCCATCACCCTGGGATCAGGACCTGAAGCGAAGGCAGATGCTTAGCCAACTAACGGAGCCACCCAGGCGCCCCTTCTGTTGACTTTTTTTTTTCTTTCTGCATACTTAAAAGTAACCAAGCTACAGTACGTCATTGGTTTTTGATACAGTGTTCAGTGATTCATCAGTTCAGTATAACATGCAGTGCTTATTACATCATGTGATGACTTCTTAAATACTTTTTCTCTCCCTAGGCTGGCATAATCCTAATTCAGTATATTTGCCAAATGACATTTATATCAAGGTGGCACAGAATAGTTACCCATGAAATGTTATTTGGCTGGTTTGTATGACTATTCATATGTAAATGCTGTTTGTGTACTAAGTTTTTCTGTTATTGGTAAAGATGTGAACAGTGTTTGCTGTCATGCTTTTACAGTGTGGAGTGATCAGCCCCAGATTTGATGTACAACTGAAAGATCTAGAAAAATGGCAGAATAACCTGCTCCCATCCCGCCAGTTTGGGTGAGTCAATTTTCCTCATTTAAAATAAATTAATGCTGAAGATTGCTGTCCGTGTAGTTTGACTTGAGCTGAGTTTTTGTTTGGTTGGTTTTTATTGTTGTTATAGTAGTAATTGTCTCCTGTCTCCAACATCTTATCTCAAAGATTAGTTCTTAGGTGTTCCTGTGCTAGGCTTCAGGTTCTGAGAGAGCTGTGAGAGTCCAGGCTAACTGAGACAGCGGATTTGTTTCCCCTTTAATGTCTGCTCTTTTGGCTCACTGCTTACAGTTGATATTATATGTGCATTGTAATCCCGTTGTATGGCTGGAATCACTTCTGGAACCCTAGGCCTCTGGAGAAACTCAATTTCTTCATTCTTGTTAAGAGTTGGAGTTCACATCCTTGCTTTTCTGCTTTAAAGCTGTGAGGCCTTCGGTAGCTCATGGCCTTGGTTTCTTTGTATCATTTACATATTGATAATTTATATATCATTTTTATTTGTAAAAATGGTAACCATTCTCTTAAATTATATTATCATCTGGTTTAATTCTGGTAAAGAACTTTAGTATCTGACACAACACAGTAAGTGCTTATCTGTGGTTAAGAAGTTATCATACCGCCCCCCCCGCCTCCGCCCAACCCTAATCACATGGTTGGTGATGTGGTTGAATTTACTCCCACNTGCCCCCCCCCCGCCTCCGCCCAACCCTAATCACATGGTTGGTGATGTGGTTGAATTTACTCCCACTTCATGGTTACATTGTTACAGGTATAGTATTATGAGTGAGTCATTTTTTATTGTAATTATGATACTAATTTTAATGCCTCAGAGTTGGCATACGACCACATGTGTCTTACCTTGATCCCTATAGTAACCCATGAGGTAGCCAGGCCAAATGGCATTTCCATTGTCCATCTGACTATCTCTTTACAGTAGCTTGCCTGTGATCATATATGTGGCAGAAACAATTGAGTCAAGTTTATGTCAACACCATATTACTTTAAACTCCGTCTCTTTACCTAAGAACAGAAAGTGACATATTGAGGTTAAAGGAGTTCAGTCTTTGTTTTCAGTTAAGTTTAACAGTGTTGTTTCTCAGTGTTAGCCGAGGGCAGGGCTGTGAGTGTGTTGTATAGCTCAGGTCTTGGATTTGGGTCTTAGGGTTCCAGGAGCCGTGCCTGCTCTGCCAGCCTGAGTAGGCAGCGTTAGTCTCTGCGTCCTATTATGGAAAAGCGTCTTAAGCACTTAACGAATGTTGGTCTTTTTCTGTACCAGAAAGCCGCTCTGTGTTGAACTATTTTTAGGAAAAACTCACCAGCATTTTCTTTTTTAACTCTCCATAGTTTCATTGTACTGACAACCTCAGCTGGCATCATGGACCATGAAGAAGCAAGACGAAAACACACAGGAGGGAAAATCCTGGGATTCTTTTTCTAGGGATGTAATAACATACGTGCAAATAAAATGCCTCAATGGACTCTGGTGCTTCACTCGGTCGTTTTGAACTTTACAGCAGAGTTAGCAAGAGCGTCTGCAGCAGTATACAGCCTTTGGTGTTAATTGGGGAATGCTGTTTCCCTGAAGTGAAGGAGGAAGTTTTGACTTGTGCTAACTCACACCATCATGCTCATGGCTCACCAGAGGAGGTTGTATCTAGCCCTGGATGGCCGAATCTGGATCGGGGTCCAGGTGGTGATGCTTTCCCTTCTGGAGTATTTTATTAACCCTGGAAGGAGTGGTGCCTTTCCTGTTTTTAGCTTGACAGTATACTTTTTCATGCACTGTTGTTAACTGCCCTAAAAATATGACCTGGCTACAGTTAACTGTATAAGTGCTCATAAGGAAGCAGGCAGAAAACAGGCAACTAGAGCCCACAGATCGCTAAGATGCATCTCAAAGTGAATTTGGATGGCATGTTAGTAACATTTTAGCAATTTGTGTTTGTAAGATGTCATTTAGAAAAATGAAACCTCTTAAAAACTAGTTTTACTGTAAACCTGTCACAAATATATTCCTGGAATTGAGAAGAATTAGTTTGCTGGGCCACTTTGCCTGGGGGAATGCTTATATAAAGAACTCAACCACTGAAGAGGGTAGGGTGGCTTCTGTGAGGTCCAGCAGGGCTACACTGCCCCTTTGTAAGCCTTGCTGTCCAGGAATGGAACAGGAGCCGCAGGTGTGCTCTGACTTCCTAGTGGCTATATAAAACTATTAAACAATTTTGATTGGTTTTTTTAATACTAGTGTTCAAAACAATACACTTTCAGATGTAGCTGATAATGAGATGAATGGAATTTTACTCTTTGTAATAACTCTGAAATTATGTATACTGTACATTTATTTACACTTAAAGCACACTTTAATTGGGACTAGCCACTTGCATGGCTACGTGTGGCTGGTGTTCCCGTTGGACAGCACAGGCTGGACTTGATTCTTGGAAGGTCTGAGTCTGGCCAAGGAGAAAGGAAGCTTGGATGAGAGCCTCGATACGTCATTGTGCCCTTGGTCAGCTAAATTTGCCAGGCAGGGGAGTGGGATGAAAGCAACTACTCTTACTGTCTTTTAGTCGTGTGGCAAAGTAAGAAAAAATGACTGCCAGATTGCAGCCCTGATTGCAAGTCTTAACATCGAATAGGATAGGAGGTACTAAAAGCTGTTGGATGTATAGGTTTGATTTTTTTTCTTTTTCCTTTTCAGAAAAGGATACTTTTCACTGCTTTGATTGTTTTGATATCTAGAAAACTATTTCTGACTTTCTGGTAGGTCAGGCAGTTTTTAACACTCTGGTATCTCAGTCGGAATAGGGATGTTGAATTAGCACTGCCCTGGTTATAAGGTCATCTTATAGTGACAACTTCTGTGGGTCTCCCTGTGTTAAGAGCACACTTGAAAAGGCCCAGGGCTGGGGGGTGACCAGCATTTAGTAATGTAACTTTCTAAAGGGCTTACTGTAAGATGTGGAAAGTAGTTAGGAATGCCAAGACAGGCCCTAGAGATGGGGTAAGTTATGGCCCCGATTTGTAGGCCTCACTTGGTAAAATGTTAGAAGAAAGCTGGTTGACAAGTATGTCTGGGTTTGGGGCCTCTAATGTTCGATGATCATGCATAATTAACATGGGCTTTAGGGGTTTAACAGACCAGAAATTAAGTTTGCTTTTCTGCTGAGTAGCCTTGATTTCCTCATCTGCATAATGGGAATAATAGAAAACGTACTTCATAGTTGTCAGGGGAAAGATGAGATTACATAAAGTACAAATAATTAGCACTTGACAGTCATATATACAGTTCAATTTATCAGACAGGTAAAGTGAATCCAGAAGAATTTTCGAAGAGCCGATTGTTGATCATTCTCTTAATGTCAAGATTGTAAGCTCTTGGAAGACAGGTCATGTTTTGTTTACTGTTGTATCTCACCCATAACTATGGCTTGGCACAATGGTTGCTAAAGTAAGTACATCTTGATTGAATGAATCCTCATCTTCCTGGGCACTGATAATCAGGTAGTAAAATAGGACAAGAAAATGGCCCCATTTGTCCCCACCATTTAGTGAGTAGTGTCCTTTGAAGTGGTCAGGGGTAGAAAAAGTGCTGAGGTCGGGAAAATTGGGTGGCCAGTTGATGGATTTAACAGCACAGGTCCCTTGTGTTTATGGGGAAGCAGATGGCTTTAGCTCATGTATCTGAGACCCAGTAAGTAGGCACAGTAAACATGACCTGTGGGTTGGTTGGCCCAGGCTAGACTCCAAGGTTTGAGGGTCTACAGACAGTTCAGGTTCCTCCTGGCAGGAAGAGTTGCCTCAGGTGTGGTGTGAACCCAGCATTCCTTCCCAGCCTGCCACTGCCACAGGCAGGCTGAGGTTAGCGGGGTTAGGGTGATGAGAAGTGACAGCATCTTGATCATCTGGGCCTACCAGGGAGGCAGTGTTAAAAGGGGCCTCAGCACCTATCCAGACCCTGTGTTGTTAACCTAAAATCTATAGATGGATGTCAGAGATCAACTTTCTGAAAAGAACATCCAAAATTGATAGCATGCATTTTTCTGGAGAGATTCCATAGAGCATAGAGCCTTTCATGAGAAACTGAAAATTTTAGATAGGTCAAAAGAACCACCTCCAAAGACCTAGGACATCTGTGTCCATGGTCAGTAAGTCCTACATTCTCATTTAAAGGCCGTTTTGCTTAACCTCTGGGCAGTGTGTGTTAACTCTTGTAATGTTGCTGGGTAGAAGAGTACTGAGTTCTCTGGGCAAGGGAGAGGGTCTTGGTCAGGTCAACATCTGAGAGAGAACTTGTTCACTGTAGGCTAGGGAATTTGGTTTCCACTCCTGACCCCAAAGAAAGTAAGATTTGGGAAATCCCAAATCTGGTTCTCACTTGGCTTTCCAGTCTAATCCACTGTTCTTCCAAACACCCACCAATCCTAATTCTAAATTGAACCTCTATATGCCCCATCTCCGAGCCTTTGCTTAAGGCTCCCAGACCAATGCCTGTTCCCTGGAGATGTTCCTAAAAGCCAGCTTAAGTCATTTCTGCCGTAAATCTTCCTCCACAAGAACATGTACTGTTGATCTTTTCTCCTAATAATATGAATGCCTTAGAGTAATAGTTTTTAGTGCTCAATGAATGTTTACTATCTGCCAGGTGTGGAACTAAGCTTTACATATACCATCTCATTTAATCTTTACAAAAAAGATTCTACATCATGGCTTTAGTTGTTAAGTGAAAAAAGTGAAGCATAAGAGTTGTGAAGCCATTGGTTCAAAGTGGCAAAGTCAGGATTTAAATGTGCAAGACTGTTTCCTGGCCCTTAAGTTCCGTCTTGCCTTGCGGTCTTTAACATGATGAGTATGTATGAGATGTTTACTGTGTGTTAGGCATTTGGGCTACAAGGGTGTACAAACGTCTAGTCCCTGCCCTCACTGGAGCTTGTTAACCCATAATAGACTGAGCTCTACACGGGGAACGTGTGCATGACCATCTCTGTATGACCAGCATGTAGCCTGTCAAGGGGGATATAGGCGTGTTTCAAAGTCCTCGCTGACCCTCACGGCTGTTGGAGACTATGCCTTTTTTTTTAATCACATGCTTTTTTAAGTAGAATCCTTTCTAGCGCCTGTGCTATACTATGTTTTGTCCACAGAATTCCTGGACCCAAGAATCAGGAATAGAGTGGGATGTGGCACTTTACAAGGTCATTGTCCTGGCACCCAGGTCCCCCCTTCTTATGTTTGCATGATCTAATGAACAGTGAAATTGCTGAAGACCACACAGAAGACAAGCCAAGGAGGCAGTAAAAAAAAAAAAAATGTATGCTTAGGAGAATGGACTTGGGAATCAAATGCCGTCCTCGGTTGCTAGCTGTGTGACCTTGGCCACTTAACTTCCCTGTGTGTCGGAACTTCCCTGTGTGTCGGTTTCCTCATCTTTAATATGGGGATAATAGTAATACTTCCTGTGGTGGTTGTGAAGATTACATACAATGCTTGTAACGTGCTGGAGTGGTAAATTGGAGCTGTTTGCAAAATAGGTTCTCCCCCTGCTGGGTACATGCAGTTTGCATGTGACCAATTCTGGCCAATGAATTTGCGTGAGCGGAAGTGATGTCTGTTACTTCCAAGCTGGAGCCTCTAGTGGCTAGTGGAAGACTTCTGTGCCTGTTTTCTTTTTGTACCAAGGAGTAGCTGCTTCATTACTCCCGGCCTCAGAGTGGCAATGCAGAGATCCAGCCATCCAGCAGTGGGAGCATAGGAAGAACAAGAAATGACCTGATGACTTGGGTTTGTTAACTAACCTACTGGTAACAAGCAATCTCTGAGATTTAGTAGGAGTTTGCTGAATTACAAAAAGGAATAGGATGGGATACAGAATAACAAAAGGGATTCTTTGGATTGAGGGGACTGTAGCACTCACTCTGAGTGTGGTTTATTCCCATTAACCACCTCTATCCACTTTCCAAGTGTCCACAAGGGCCTTAAATACCCCTAACCCCCAGCTCTTGGACAGAAACTCAGCCCCTGAATGGGCACCTACCTCAAACCAGGTTGAAGATGCCTTAGGACATTCCGAACTTGGAATATGTGAAGTTTTTCTTCCCAGAATGGTAGAAATTGTAAGAAAAATACTGAGTGCTCCTGGTTGTCATAATTTCTGCTATGTGGAAAAAGTTACTTGGGCGATAATAAAGAATGGTCTAGAGCAGCACAGATAAGCTAGATCAGGTCTTCATGTGTTGGAGTCTGGGCTCTTGCTGAGATGGTGTTGTACCTCTTCCCATGTTGTATTTTGTGAGCAAGAAATAACATTCTCCTCTTTTACTTAAAAAGAAGTATTTGGTTGAGCTAAAAGTTACTGGTTTGAGCTTGAAATGAATTCTAGGCATTCATTTGTAAACAAACTAATTGAGCTGTAGTTCCAACTTTGACTACTGTGCTCTGGGACGATATGGGGCTCAATATTGTCATCTCTCAAATGGGGCTGGGCTAGTGGTCCTACCCGCTTTAGCAGTCACTGTTTTCAGTTGCAAGAAACAAGCCCCTCAAGCTAGTTTATTGAAGGATGTAATCTCTGAAAGGGCCAGAGAATTGGTTGGAGGCTTTGTGGTTAGGCATGGCATTTCTATCCCACCTCGCCCATTGTTTGGAGAACTGCTGCAGCTTTGTCTGGACACCACCGCTCCCTCTGTTATCCCATGACCCTCACATGCTCCTCAGTTCTTTGCCTCTGCCATTTCCAGAAGCCTGAGGTTTCTCTGTCACCCTTACTAGAATACCTTGGTACTATGGACATTTTGGGTTGGATAATTCTTTGTCGGGGTAGGAGTGGAGGGGTCCTGTCTTGTGCCTTGTGGGATGTTTAGGAACATTTGTGGCCTCTCCACACTAGATGCACTTGAGACAACCAAAATTGTCTCTAGGTATGGTCACATCCCCTTGCCAGACATAGTTACCCTAGGTTGAGAAGCAGTGCTTGCTCTCTGGATCAGAAGTTCACAGCCCAATTACAGGCAGACAGTGCCAGGGCACAAGTTCAAAAATAATCCTATGTGCCATATATCTATATATTTAAAAGTTATAATTCAAACTAACAAGCTGTTTAGTAAAATGTTCTATTCCCCTACCTTGACAGCTTCATAACAACAAAACCCCAAACAAATCTTTTTATGTGATAAAGTTGGGAGAATATCAAAACAATTTAATGTTGCATATATCTGAGTAAGTTGATGGGCCAGCAATAGTTGCAAGAGAAATAAAAAGATGTTCATGAGTTATAAACTATTATACATTTATTCCTTAAAATTTACTTCTCTTGCTTTCATTTTCATAAAATCACTAAATATGTTGTTATCATAAAAGTTTTTGTGTAATTTATGTTCTACTGGCAGTAACAACCTAAAGGACAAAATAGGAAATGTAGTTTTCAGAATTTACAGTTCCAGAATATAAAAAATTTTGAATATATTTTTATAGAAAATGAAAGTGTAAGTTAATGTAAAAATTTTAATTTTTAGAAAACTCTAGTTTTCTAAAATATTCAAAAATATTAAAATTACAGGGTAAAATACAAAGTATAATAGATAACATTTTAAATCAAAATTGTTTAAAGCTGAAAATTCTAAATATATTTTGAAAACAACTTTATTAATAATCTTATGTAATATTTATATTACATAACTTTTTGCATGTCTAGTATTCATTGTCAATCTAGTTGATAATGTAAGGAAATGGTGTCACCTCACACGTCTTGTGTCTGGGTCTCCTACATACAGATTAGTGGTATAAATTACTTATATTCTGGAATATTCTTCAGCTACAATAAACTGAGAATATGAGGAGAAGCCGAAAAATGGATGCTCAGCATTGCTGTAATGCTAGAATCTGTTGCATGCATGCCACTTGAAGTTAATTAAGTTAATTTGTCATTTCTCTTAAGTGTTTTCAACACTTCCTTCTTATACTCTGAAACAGTGTTTGTCTACAACATTGGCAGAGGCTGCAACCCACAAACCTTTGTGACTTTCAGATACAATTGCCTTTTGTTGAGAGATTTTAGGGCAAGAGGTAACGAGAACATTCTTTGGGGCCTGAACAGTGTTAGGTATGAAATGAGATGTTTAGGATTACAGATCATGCTGAGCCTGTGCTGAGCATATGATCTTGAGTGACAAGAGCACCCTGTGTTCCTTAATACATTTATTTTTTGATGCATTCTGAGTTACAGGGCCAATCTCAATAGGATCTAAGTGCACTACTGAATGGAGGGAGACTGGGGAAAACAAGTCCCTGACCTCCACCCTCAGGATCTTGAGACTCACAGTGTAGGGGTTTTCTCCAAACAGAGTGCTCAAAAAGTTCTGGACAACCAAAAATGGTAGAATAGAGAAATCCAGGGCTCTGTCCCTCTCCCAGTACAACTAATGAACTGGCCAAAATTGTCAGAATCAGCTTTCGAAGAACTCCAGAATCTAGTGGAAGACTTAAAACGGGAAACTTGGTGAAGAGAGAAACTGCAGCTATGTCGTGAGAGAGTGCTGTGGCATTTTAAACGCCATGAGGGTGGGTGCCCAGATGTCTGGTGCTGGTTGCTGGTGCTGGAAGAAGCAATATAGAACTTAACTTTCAAGGAATGTGATTGTGGGTGCCTCCCTCAACGATAGGTGGAAAGGCTTCCTGTTTCTTCACTCAGGGCATTCCCTGGGGCAAGGGCTTTTGCTGAAAGCATTTAAAGGCACAGGTACTGGCTTCAACAGCCTGGGACAACACTTGGGACAAGTAATAGACAAGAAGCCTGGGAAAGAAGAGTTTGGGGCAGAGCTCTGTTTGGGAATATGGCTTTTCAAAGCTTCCACGTATGCCCGGGAATTGAGGAGCCATGTGCAAACAGTGAGACACAAACTCAGCAAAGAGAAGACTCTAAGCTCTCCTTTCTTGTTGGCCTTCGGGCTCTGTGTGAGAAGGAAGTGAAGCTAAGGGAGAGTTCTAAGCAGGCATGCTGTCTACAAGGAGTTAGCTCTGACACAGTTCCATTTTGCAAAGATGTAGTAGAGTATTTTTTTCTTTCCTTAAAAAAAATAAAAAATAAAAAATTTTTTTGGTGGTTGTTTTTCGCTCCAGACATTTAAGGTAACTGTCAAGATACCAGCTATCCAGTAAGCTAAAGGAACACAGACCTCAGTGGCAAAGAGCACAGACCTCACACAAATACTTGAGAAGTCTGTAAGCAAGCAAGCAAGCTTGGGTGACCCATAATAGGCAGCAGTAAACCCTGAGAGGAAGGAAAATCTGACTTGCAGGGTTGCCATGTATTCAAAATAGCCAGTGTTCAACAACAACAAAAATCACAGACTGTTCAAAGAAACAAGAAACTATGGCTTTACACAAAGGAAAAAGAAAAATATAGGAACTGTCCATGAGGCAGCGCAGGATTGGACTTACTTAAACTGATGGTGTTAAGTATGCTCAAAGAGCTAAAGGAAACCAGGAGAACAATATCTTAGCATATAGAGAGTATCAGTAAAGGGATAGGAATTTAGAAAAGGCACCAAATAGAAGTTTTGGAGCTGAAGAGTGTAATAACTGACATGAAACATTTATTCACTAGAGGGGCTTAGTAGTAGATTTGTGCAGGCAGAAGAAGGAACCCCTGAACTTAAAGACAGGTCAGTTGAGATTATTCAGCCCATGTTGCAGAAGGAGACAAGAATGAAGAAAAATGGTCAGAGCCTGAGACCTGTGGTTCACCATCACCATCAGGAATGTATGACATGTATAAATGGGAGTCACAGAAGGAATAAAGACAAACGTGTATCAATAGAATGAGAGTCTAGAAACACACAAATACCATACATCTATGGTCAATTAATATTTGACAAGGAAACTAAGACTATTTAATGGAGAAAGAATAGTCTCCAACAAATTGTGCCAAGACCAATGGTTATTCATGTGCAAAAGAAAGTTGGACCTTGAACTCCCATCATACACCAAAAATTAATACTGTGAGTGAGTCAAAAACCTAAACATAAGAGCTAAATTAAATAAACTCTTGGAAGAAAATATGGTAAGTGTTCATGACCTTGAGTTTGGCAGTGGGTTCTTAGATATGACCCCAAAAGCACAGGCAACAACAACAATAAAATAGATACGTTGGACTATATCACAATAGAAAACTTTTTATATCGAAGGACACTATCAAGAAAGTGAAGAGACAACTTACAGAATGGGGAAAGATAGTGCAAGTCATGTATCTGATTAGCACTTAGTATCCGGAATATATTATGGAGTGTCATAACAACAAAAAGACAAGGTAGTTCAAAAATGGGCAGAGGATTTGAATAGACGGCTTTTCAAAGGGGACATAATACAAATGGCCAATAAGCACATGAAAAGATGCTCAACATCATTAATTGTGAGGGAAATGTCAATCAAAACCACAAGATAGCACTTCACAATAAGATGGCTATCATAAAAAAAAAAAGGAAAGAAAACAAGTGTTGGTGAGAATGTGGGGAATTGGAACCCTCAGACATTGCTGCTGGGAATGTGAGATGGTGCAGCCACTGTGGAAAACAGTGTGGTTAAACATAGAATTGCTGTATGGCTCAGCAATCTACTCTGAGGTACATAGTCTGAGGTACATTCTTTGTATCTCTACAAAGAGTTGAAAACATGTATTCAAACAAATACTTGTATACAAAGGTTCATAGCACTATTCACAATAGAGCCAAAATATAGGACCGACTTAAATGAATAATCCAAATGTGGTCTGGCCATACAGTGGAGTATCGCTTTAGTCGTAAAAGGAAAGAAGCACGGATGCCTGCTCTAATGTGGATGAACTTCAAAAACATGCCAAGTGAAAGAAGCCGACTCAGAAGGTCACACACTGTGTTATTCCACTTACATGAACCATCCAGAATATGTATATCTTACAGAGACAGAAAGCAGACTCATGGTTATAGGGGGCTGGGAAGAGGGGGGGAATGGGGGCGCCTGTTTAAAGGGTATGGATTTCCCTTTGGGATATGAATATGTTTTGGAACAGAAATGATCTTACAACATTGTGAATGTGCTAAATGCTACTGAATTGTACACTTTAAAATGGTTAATTTTATGTTATGTGAATTTTACCTCAATAAATAAAAGGTGCTGCACAGCCTGAAAATGTGGATGTCTCCCACCCTGCCACCAAAAGGGGTGAGGTCTGGTATTGTTTTTGGAAGTGAAGTTTTTTACAGGTATATTTGGGGTCCTCTCTGAGTGGGATTTAAATGTGTCTTGATATGTCTGACAGATGGTAGGGAGGTGGAACCATGAAGAGGTCTA
This sequence comes from Ailurus styani, assembly GCA_002007465.1. NCBI lineage: Eukaryota > Metazoa > Chordata > Mammalia > Carnivora > Ailuridae > Ailurus > Ailurus styani. The sequence continues at coordinate 1,517,382 of LNAC01000248.1, forward strand.
AGAAGCAGATAGCCATGTTAATCCAAGAAAATGGGTATTTCTGAGTTTGGCCTTGTCATTTGGTGCAGCCCTTGTTGGAGACATTGCCAGATCTGTTCCTGGACAGAGGGGTTGGATGTAAACTTTGAAAGTCTCTTTCTCTAAAATTTGTAAGCCCCATTAGGGAGGCCCCCCCCCCAGAGTGTAAGACACACAAGAGGAGAGAGAATCATGCTCTCCTGCCCTTCGAGATTGCTGTGGAACCTGATACCAGAAGGTCCTCAGGGCATCAGAGGCAACCCCTCATGGAGCAGATGCTTCCCGAGGGATCAGGGCTCCTTTGTGACCGTAGGTACGGCAGCACTTGGGGACTCCCAGAAATACTTAAGAGGACTTTGCAGAAGTTTAGAGCTCTGGGAGCCAGTAGGGCAGTGGGCCAGTGAGATGAGTCACTATTAACGTTAATTCAAATTATGTGGCAGCGCATCCTCATAACAAGAAATATTTGTTCTAAGTATTAGAAGGATTCTTCTAAACCGGCAGACACTGCTCCTGTCAGCGGGGCTGGAGTCCCGAACTTGGGACAGTGTCTGGCACATCAAAGGTCCTCAAAATATGTTTTTTAAATAAATGAATACTATTATGTTGGGTAAGTTCTTTTTAACAGCTAACCTTTCTTTTTTTCTCTGTGGAGGGGAATAGGAGGAATGGCATCGAGGAAAAGTGAACCCCAATAGTCTTGAATTACCAGTTTCTTTCTCTTGTTTCCTTTCTGTACTAAAGGTAAAGGCGACTTTTGGGGCCATGAGGATGGGACCGTGGTTCGAGTAAGCGTATACATGTGAGGTGACACTGAGGCATAGTGCCTGATGTGTTCTGTCTTGCCAACGCGGGCTGGTTTGGATGGATGCCTGTCTGTAGCGTCTTAGTCCAGAGTGCAGCGGCGCGGGAAAGCTGCCGAGAGCCCCCAGAAGCACCCAGCTTCGGCCGAGGTGGCAGTCGTGCGGGCAGGTGGGGAGGTGCCCGGGGAGAGGAGATCCACGCCCAGCTGTGCTTCCAGCACGATCGCTCCCAGAGCCGATAGAAGATGCTGTGTCCCTACTTCCTGAGGCGTCAGAAGGACAGGCTTGTAGAGGGTAATTTAGCTGCTGTGGGAGTGGGAGTGTGGAGGAGGCCAGGGCTTGACGACCGTAGGACAGCAGCCTTCTTACCTTGGAGCTTCTGTTGTCTTGTCTGTGGAAAGGGGTGGTGATGATGGTAGCCACCCTAGTCCTCTGCTTACTATGTTCCAGACACCGCTCGTGTAATAACTCATCTAACTTCCGTATCAGCATGATGAGGTAGGTCCTGTGATTATACGCATTTTTCAGATGAGCAAGTCAAGGCACAGAGAGGGCAAGACACTTGGTCGTACAGCTGGTATTTGGAGGAGGCGGATTCAGACCTTGGCCTCTGTCTTAACCACCACACTAGATTCATGGGCTCATGGCAAGAATTAAATGAGTGAACATATTAAGCCCTCAGTCCAGTGTCTGGCACAGGGTGAATGTGCAGAAAAGTCCTAACAGCTGCTATTACCAGTGTCTGTACCCAGACATACAGGTGAGGCTTTCGCCAGCTCTCAGGTCAACTCACTTCTAAAGGGGAGTGAGGAACACCCCGTTTTGCAACTGTCTGTTGAACTGGAGGATCTTAGAACGAACACAAACATCTCTGTGCTGTGTGGAAGGGAAAATTTACTCAAGCCTTCCCTCATCCCGCTGCAGCCCCAGTTGAGCAAGTTGACCCTACTCTCTGTCCCTCAGTTCCTGTGTTTCGCCCCCACTGGGCACTGATCACACATTTATGTGCCTGATCAAGAGCCAGTCTCTCCTGTTGGCCCTCCAATGATTTGAGAGGTCCACAAGAGAACACACAAGATATGGCTCGTCCTCTGTGCGTGATTCTGAGGGCCTCTTCGGTAGAGACTGGGAAATGTGGACAGCCCCCTCCCCAATCCATTCTGGTAGTCTGCTTATTAGAGCAAAATCCAGATGTCAGAGATGTTGATTTTCTTGTTTCTTTCCCTGGAAATAGAATGTGGGTCTGGTGTGTGTGTGGGGGGAAGAATCTGATGATTCACATTTTCTGCTTATTTGGCTCCTGGGTGAATGGGAATTTGCATTACTTAAAGTCTGCGTTTTTCCCTAGAAATCAAAATAAGTTTCCCGTTCAATTACTAAGCAAATTTCACAGCCAAATAATCCTCTTATTTTAACAAGTGGGATTTCCCGTGATGGAGGGTGTCTGGGTTCTCTCAGTAGTTGATCCTTCTCAAGTCTTCTGTTTCCTCCATCCTGGTCTGTGCAGCAAGTTAAGCTTTCATTCATGGATTAGGAGCTTCTAAACGGCCATTGGGAGACTTTGACCTTGCAAGCCAGGGGTGAATTCTTGAGTTCTCTTCACCAGCTGGGGGGTGAGAATTTGTGCCTCCCTCCCTGTTCTTCCATTAATCAGCTTCCAGTGTGGTCACACAAGCCACACCCTTAGCAGAGCTGAGGCCTGGGGTCAGTGGACACAGAATAGGAAGAGAGCTGAGCAGTGGGTATGGTCCAGTATGCCCTGCCCAGGCTGATTGGGAAGAACAAAAAAACAGCAGAAACCCCTCCACCATCCTTGAGATGGAGTTTAAACCACACTTGCTGAGGGGCCATGTCTGGGAAGCCCACAGATTAGGCTCAATTAATTTTCTTTCCATTCAGTCCCATTTGTCCCATCAGATTGTAGGCTTCTTGGGGGCAACTCAGCCAGCTATCCTCCTTTCCCTTCCTCTTAGGCCATCATGAATGCAAAATGATGATTTGATATGGGGCCTGGACAATCATTGATCTACTCTCTGTTTCTCTGAGTTTTGACTTTTTTTTTTTTGGTTTCCCATATAATTAATACCAGGCAGAGTTTATCTTTGGGTTATTCACTTACCATAATGTCCTCCAGGTTCATGCACGTTGTTGCAAATGGCAGGATTTTCTTCTTTCTAATGGCCGAATAATATTCCATTATATATATATGCATACACCACATTCCTTTTGTCCATTCATCCATTGATGGACGCTTAGGTTGTTTCTACATTTTGGCCGTTGTGAATAATGCTGCAATGAACATGGAAGTATAGATATCTTTTCCAGGTAATAATTTCCTTTCCGTTGGCTATATACCCAGAAGCGGGATTGCCTGATCATATGGTGGTTCTACTTTTAGTTTTGTGAGGAGCCTCTCTACCATTTTCTGTAATGGCTGTACCAGTTTACATTCTCTCTAACAGTGGACAAGGGCTCCCTTTCCTCCACATCCTCACCAACATTTGTTCTCTCTTCTTGATAATGGCCATCCTGACCAGTGTGAGGTGATTAGTGTGGTTTTGATTTGGAGTTCCCTGAGGATGAGTGATGTTGAACACATTTTCATGGACCTGTTGGACATCTGTATGTCTTCTTTGAAAAAATGTCTGTACAGATCCTTTGCCCACTTTAAATCAGATTTTTTTTTGCTATTGAGTTTATGAGCACCTTATGTTAGATATTAACCGCTTATCAGTTAGATAGTTGGCAGATGTTTTCTCCCATTCTTTTCATTTTGATTGCCTTTTCATTTTGTTGATTGTTTCCCTTGATGTGCAGAAACTGTTCAGTTAGATGCAGTCCCACTTGTTTCTTTTTGCTTTTGTTGCCTGTGCCTTTGGTATTCTAGCCAAAAAAATCACTGCCAAGACTAATGTCAGGGAGCTTTTCCCTATGTTTTCGTGGAAGAGTTTTACAGTTTTAGGTCTTACATTTATTTATTTATTTATTTATTTATTTTTAAAGATTTTATTTATTCATTTGACACAGAGAGAGAGATTACAAGTAGGCAGAGAGAGAGTAGAGAGGAGGAAGCAGGCTCCCTGCTGAGCAGAGAGCCCGATGTGGGCCTCGATCCCAGGACCCTGGGATCATGACCCGAGCCGAAAGCAGAGGCTTTAACCCACTGAGCCACCCAGGCACCCTAGGTCTTACATTTAAGTATTTAATCCATTTCATGTTAATTTTTGTGAGTGGTTAAGAGTCCAGTTTCATTCTTCTGCATAAAGCTATCCAGTTTTCTCAAAACTGTTATTTTCCAAAATCTTTCCCCATTGTGGTGTGTTCTTGGCACCACTGTCAAAGATAAGTTGACTGTGTATGTGGACTCTCTATTCTGTTCCATTGGTCTTGTGTTTGTTTTATTTTTTAATTTTTTAAAAGATTTTATTTATTTATTTGACACAGAGAGAGGGATTACAAGTAGGCAGAGAGGCAGGCAGAGAGAGAGGAAAGAGGAGGAAGCAGGCTCTGCCGAGCAGAGAGCCCGATGCGGGCCTCGATCCCAGGACCCTGGGATCATGACCTGAGCCGAAGGCAGAGGCTTTAACCCACTGAGCCACCCAGGCGCCCTTGTGTTTGTTTTAATGCCAATACCATTCTATTTTGATTACTATAGCCTTGTAGTAAGAGTTTTAAATTGGGAAGTGTGATGCCTCCAGCTTTGTTTTTTCTCAGGATGGCTTTAGCTATTCAGGATCTTTTGTGATTCCATACAAATTTTAGGATTCTTTTTTCTATTTCTGTGAAAAAGTGTCTTTGGAATTTTGATACAGATTGCATCAAATCTATAGACTGCTTTGGGTAGAATAGACATTTTGAGAATATTAGTTCTTCCAATCCATGAGCATGGGATACCTTTCCATTTATTTGTGTCTACTTCAGTTTCTTTCATCAATGTCCTGTAATTTGCAGTGTACTGATCTTTCACCTCCTTGGTTAAATAAATGTATTCCTAAGTATTTTATTGTTTGGTGCAATTATAAATGGGATTGATTTTTTTAAAAAGATTTATTTATTTTTAAGAGGGAGAGAATGTGCAAGTGGGGGAGAAGGGCAGAGGGAGATTCGGGAGAGAAATCCTCAGCACTCCCTGCTGAGTGTAGAGCTTGATGCAGGGTTCCATGCAAGACTTGATCTGAGGATCTTGACATCATGACCTGAATTGATATCAAGAGTCAGATGTTTAACCGACTGAGCCACCCAGGTGTCCCTGGGATTGCTTTCTTAATTCGTCTTTCAGATAGTTTTTTTAAAAAGTGTATAGAATGCAACTGATTTTTGTATTTTGACTTTGTATCCTGCAATTTTACTGGATTTATTTATTCTAAGAGGTTTTTTGGTGGGATCTTTCGGGCTTTCTATATATAATATCATGTTATCTGTAGACAGAGACAACCTAATTTTCTTTCTGATTTAGATGCCTTTTATTTCTTGTCTCAATGCTATGGCTGCAACTTCTATACTGTATTGAATAGGAGTGGTGAGAGTGAGCATCCTTGTCTTATTCCTAATCTTAGAGGAAAAGTTTTTAGCATTTCATGATTGAGTATGATATTAACTGTAGACTTGTCATATATGGCTGTTTTTATGTTGAATACATTTCTTCTCTACTCAGTCTGTTGAGAGTTTTTATTATGAAAGAATGTTGAATGTTGTCAAATGCTTTTAATGCATCTTTTGAGATGATCACATGATTTTTATCCTTCATTCTTTAATGTGGTGTAGCTCATTGATTCACCTGTATATGTTGAACCATCCCTACAGGCTAGGGATATATTCTACTTGATCATGCTGTATGATCTTCATAACATTCTGTTGAATTAGGTTTGCTTGTATTTTGTTGAGGATTTTTAAATCTATGCTCATCAAGGATACTAGTATGTAATTTTTTAAAAAAGATTTTATTTATTTGACAGAGCAAGTGAGAGAGCACAAGCAGGGGGTACAGCAGAGGGAGAGAGGGAGGGAGAGGGAAAAGGAGAAGCAGGCTCCCCATTGAGCAGGGAGTCCGATATGGGGCTCAGTCCCGGGACACTGGGATCATGACCTGAGCTGAAGGCAGATGCTTAACGACTGAGCCACCGAGGCACCCCTTTTGAGAGATTTTTGATTACTGATCAGTCTTCTTAATACTTACAGATTTGTTCAGATTTTCTATTTCTTCATGGCTCAGTTGTGATAGGTTATGTTTCTAGGAATTTATCTATTTCTTCTAGTTTACCCAGTTTGTTCAAGGTAGTCTCTTCGATCCTTTCTATTTCTGTGTTATAATATCTTCTCTTTCATTTATTGTTTTATTTATTTGATTCTTCTCTTTTTCTTACTCTTTTTTTTCTAGTTCTTTGAGTTTTAAAGTTATTTGAGGTTGTTCTTTTTTTTTTTTTTTAATTAATGTAGCCCTTTAATTGGAATTGCTTTTGTTGAATCCTGTAAGTTTTGGTATGTTGCATTTCCATTTTTGTTTCAAGATAGTTCTTTTTTTAAAGTAATTTTTATTTAAGTAATCTCTACACCCAGTGTGGGCTCAAACTCATGACCCTGAGATCTAGAGTCATATGCTATACTGACTGAACCAGCCAGCCAGGCACCCCTGTTTCAAGATATTTCTTGATTTTCCTTTTAGGTTCTTTGACCCATTGGTTGTTTGAGTATTATTTAATTTCCACATATTTGTTAATTTTCCAGCTTTCCCACTTTTACTGATTTCTAGTTTCATACTATTATGGTTGGAAGAGATACTTGATTTGACTTTAGTCTTCTTAAATTTTGTGAAGACTTGATCTGTGACCTAATTGATCTATCCAAGAGAATGTTTCATCTGCACTTGAGAAGAGTGTGTGTTCTATTGCTGTTGGATGGAGTATTCTGTAGATGTCTGTTAGGTCCATCTGGTCTAAAGTAGTTAAAGTCCAGTATTTCACTTTGACTTTCTATTTGGATGATTTATTTATGGTTGAAACAGAAGATTGACACTCTCTACTATTGTTGTATTGCTGTCTGTTTCTGCCTTCAGGTATGTTGCTATTTGCTTAATATATTTAGGTGCTGTGATGTTTTTTTTTGTTTTTTTGTTTTTTTTTTAAAGATTTTATTTATTCATTTGACACAGAGAGAGAGACCACAAGTAGGCAGAGAGGCAGGCAGAGAGAGAGGAGGAAGCAGGCTCCCTGCCAAGCAGAGAGCCCGATGTGGGCCTCGATCCCAGGACCCTGGGATCATGACCTGAGCCGGAAGCAGCGGCGTTAACCCACTGAGCCACCCAGGCGCCCCAGGTGCTGTGATGTTGAATGCATATATATTTATAGTCATTATATCTTCTTGATGAATTGACCCCTTTATCATTATACAATAACTTTCTTTTTACTTACAAGTCTGTTTTGTCTGATGTAAGTATAAATACTTCTGCTCTTGGTGGGAACGCAAGCTGGTGCAGGCACTCTGGAAAACAGTATGGAGGTTCCTCAAAAAGTTGAAAATAGAGCTACCCTGCAACCCGGAATTGCACTACTGGGTATTTGCCCTAAAGACACAAAGGTAGTGATCTGAAGGAGCACGTGCACCCAAATGTTTATAGCAGCAATGTCCACAATAGCCAAACTATGGAAAGAGCCTAGATGTCCATCAACAGATGAATGGATAAAGAAGATGTGGTATATATATACATTGGAATATTATGCAGCCATCAAAAACACAAAATCTTGCCATTTGCAATGATGTGGTTGGAACTAAAGGGTATTATGCTGAGTGAAGTAAGTCAATGAGAGAAAGACAATTATCATATGATCTCACTGATATGAGGAATTTGAGAAATAAGACAGAGGATCATAGGTAAAGGGAGGGAAAAATGAAATACGATGAAACCAGAGAGCGAGACAAATCATAAGAGATTCTTAATCTCAGGAAACAAACTGAGGGTTGCTGGAGGGGAAGGGGATGGGAGGGATGGGGTGGCTGGGTGATGCACACTGGGGAGGGCACGTGCTACGGTGAGCGCTGTGAATTGTGTAAGACTGATGAATCACAGACCTCTACCCCTGAAACAAATAATACATTATATGTTAATTAAAAAAAATACTTCAACTTTCTTTTAGTTTCCTTTTGCATGGAATATCTTTTTCCATCTCTTCAATTTCGGTTTATATGTGTCCTTTTTTTTTTTTTAAAGATTATTTATTTGACACAGTGAGAAAGAGAGATAGATTACAAGTAGGGAGAGAGGCAGGCAGAGAGGAGGAAGCAGGCTCCCTGCTGAGCGGAGAGCCCGATGTGGGGCTCGATCGCAGGACCCTGAGATCATGACCTGAGCTGAAGGCAGAGGCTTTAACCCACTGATCCACCCAGGCGCACCACGGCTTGTATGTGTCCTTAAGGCTGAAGTGAGTTTCCTGTAGGCAGCACATCTATCTATCTATCTATCTATCTATCTATCTATCTATCTATCTATCTATCTATCTATCTAGATATAGATGTTTTTAAATCCATTTAGTCACTCTGTTCCTTTTGATTGGATAATCTATGTACATTTGAAGTAATTTTTGATTGGTAAGGACTTACTCTTGACATCTTGTTTTCTTCTTTCTTTCTTTCTTTCTTTTTTTTGGTGGTTCTATTCCTTTCTTCTCCTGCTGCCTTCCTTTGTGACTGGATTATTTTAGTATAGTGGTGTACTTTGATTCCTTTCTCTTTTTCTTTTTTGTATCTACTATAGTTTTTTTCTTCGTGGTTACCGTAGGTTTATATGATATACTTGTAACCGTCTTTATTGCCTTTATACTTATAACTGCCTCTTTTAATCTAATAACAACTTAAATTTTGATTATATATAAAAACTGCCCTTTTATTTTTGACTGTCACAATTTACCTTTTTTGTGTATCTGTTTTTTGTTTTTTAAGATTTTATTTATTTGTTTGACAGAGAGTGAGAGCACAAGTAGGCAGAGTGAGAGGGAGATGTAGGCTCCCCACGGAGCAGGAAGCCCAACACGGATTCCATCCGAGGACTCTGGGATCACGATCTGAGCCAAAGACAGACGCTTAACTGACTGAGCCATCCGGGCGCCCCTATTTGTGTATCTGTTAACAAATTATTGCAAACATAGTTATTTTTAACTGGGTCCTCAGGCATCTAGGCCACCCAGAAAGTCAGGCTACTCACTCTTGGTGCGTCATGGGGAAGCTGGTGGACGTGAAGTAGAGAGCTGACCGTTTCCATAGGTAAATCACCCTGGGATCTACCATATTTGTCAGATAGCCAGCATTTTGTGACAGAAGGTGCCCATTATTAACAACCTCAAATGCCTCAGTTGCTCATGTTGAACTGACTTGCAGAACTGACTGAGTTATTGTTGGGTCCCTGGAATTGGGACTGTTTGGCAGGCCCCAGACTGACAGAAACTGCCCCAGTGCTTGGCTGTCCCCTCGCCATGCAGGGAACCGCCTAGCTTTGGTAGGGAGGGGGCTGAGGTCCGAGATAGCTTAAGGCATGTCTGCTGTAGTAGAGCATTTCCGGTCTGTGTATTTCAACATTTCTCAGAACGAGGGTGAAAGATCGGGTCTGTGCCCCTCCAGAGAAATATAATGTCAGCCACATGTGTAGTTTAAACATTTTCTGATTACCCTATTTAGAAAAGTAACAAGACCAAGAGAAATGAAAACATAGGTCTCCACAAAATCCTGCGCATGAGTAATGTTACTCAAAATAGCCAAAATGTGGAAAGAACCCAGTTGTTTACCAGCTGATGAATGGATAAACAAAGTGTGATCTCTTCAGATGAGGGAATATTATTCGGCAATAAAAAGAGGTGAAGTATTGATAACCTGCTCTACCACGGGTGAGCTGTGAAAACATGTCAAGTGAGAGGAGCCAGACACAAAAGACCCTATGTTGTATGATTTCACTTCTGTGAAATGTCCGGAACAGACAGGAAGTGGAGTAGTTGTGGCCAAAGGCTGAGGGAAAAAGAAAATGGGGAGTGACTGCAAACGGGTATCTGATTTCTTTTTGAAGTGGTGAGCATGTTCTAAAATTGATTGTGGTAATGGTTGTATGAACTGTGAAAACATGTCAAGTGAGAGGAGCCAGACACAAAAGACCCTATATTGTATGATTTCACTTCTGTGAAATGTCCGGAACAGGCAGGTCCACAGAGACAGGAAGTGGAGTAGTTGTGGCCAAAGGCTGAGGGAAAAAGAAAATGGGGAGTGACTGCAAACGGGTATCTGATTTCTTTTTGAAGTGGTGAGCATGTTCTAAAATTGATTGTGGTAATGGTTGTAGAGCTTTGTGAATATACTAAAAAATGAGTGAGTTACACACTTTTTAAAAGTTTTTAAAAAAATATTGGAGAGACAGAAAGAGCAGAAGCGGGAGTAGGTGGAGGCGGGCAGAGGGAGAGGGAGAAGCAGACTCCCTGCTGAGCAGGGAGCCCGATGAGGGGCTCAATCCCAGGAACCTGGGATCATGACCTGAATCCAAGTTAGAGGCTTCACTGACCAAGCCACCCTGGCGCCCCTCAGGTATTTAAAGTAAGCTCTATACCCAGTGTGGGGGATCTTGTTAGTTGACATACAGAGCAACATTGGTTTCTAGGGGTAGACTTCAGTGATTCATCACTTTCATACAACACCTAGTGCTCATCACAAGTGCCTCCTTAATTCCCATCACCCATCTGGCCCATCCCCTACTCACCTCCCTCTATCAACCCTCAGTTTGTTTTATCGTTAAGAGTCACTTACGGTTTGTTTCCCTTTTCCTTGTTTTTCTTTTCCCCCTTCCTGTATGTTCATCTGTCTTCTTTCTTAAATTCCACATATGAGTGAGATCATATGCTATTTGTCTTCCTCTGACTCACTTATTTCACTTAGCAGAATACAATCTAGTTCAATCCATGTCATTGCAAATAGCAAGGTTTCATTCTTTTTGAAGGCTGAATAATATTCTATTGTATATATATCCCACATCTTTTTAAAAAATTATTTATTTTAGAGAGAGAGGGAGAGAGAGTAGGGGGAGAGGCAGAGGAAGAGGGAGAGAGAGAATCCTCAAGCAGACTCCTCGCTGAGTGCAGAGCCTGATGTGGGGCTCGATCCCAGGACCTGAAATCATGACCTGAGCCAAAATCAAGAGTTGGACTCCACCTGAGCCACCCAGGTGCCCCTATACCTCATCATCTTTATCCATTCATCAGTCGATGGGCATTTGGGCTCTGTCCATAGTTTGGCTATTGTTGATAATGCTGCTATAAACATCAGGGTGCTTGTGCCCCTTCGAATCTGGATCTTTATATCCTTTGGGTAAATACCTAATAGGGCAATTGCTGGGTTGTAGGGTAGCTCTATTTTTAACTCTGAGGAACCTCCATACCATTCTCCAGGGTGGCTGCACCAGTTTGCATTCCCATCAACAGTTCTTTTGCTGAATTTGAATATGAAACACAGAGGGAAGATTAGTGTCAATACTGGGGGCAGAAGCAGCGAGACATAGAGAAGGAAAGTTCTAAGTAGAAGCCTTAAGTCAACATAAGCTATGGATGAGGAGAGCCATGAATTAGCAGGAATTCTGAGTCAGCAGAAATGGAGATGGAGAGCAAGAGTGGAGACAGCAGAGGAATAGGCCAAGACCTAGAGGTGCTGAGTTGTCAGGATAGTGGGGCCTCAGAGTAGCGGCCAGGGACACCCCTGGTGAAGGGCATCCAAGAGTGTTGCCGCTGAGTTGCAGAGCTGCCCTCCAGTGACTAGGGCTGCTGCTGTCGCCCAAAGCTCTTCCAGCTTCTAGGAGTTTGGGTGGCTGAGACTGGTCATCCCAGTCTCCTAATGAAACCCGAGAATGTTTCTCTTCCTTGCAAGCTACAAGAACCTGACTGACAACACCAGGCCCCTCAAAGCTCCTCTGAGACTGTTTCCTTGCCCGTGGAATGGGGACAGCTGTGGCCTTAGGGTTCAGCATCCTTCCTCGGGGGCAGTGACTTTTATGTGACACTCTGCAGTTCTGGGTCTGCCAGTCGAGGGACACAACTGGCCTCATAATCCAGGCTGGCCTGGACCGTCTCCACTGCAGGAGGTGTTTCTCATGTAGAGATACCTCCAGGGTAGCCTGGAGAGAGTGTTGGGATCCTCCTGTTTTCCGAGGCCTGTCTATTTAGCTCTTATGTTCTGGGGCTTTCCAAATGGCCTTTACAAAGCCCCTTTTCTTTTCAAAGTAATAATGCTAACTGGATGCACACCTTGCAGGGTTGTTTTGAAGTGAAACAAGTGACTCCCAGACAGATACTCCTTCCTGTGCCTCATTGTTCCTTCTGCTGCCCTTTCCTGTTCCACCTGACCTGCCTACACTCCCTACCTAACACCAGTGTACTTGAAATAGCCCATTGTCTTTCTCCTTTGAAGGACGGTTCTAAGCCTGAACCAGGCCCCAGTTTACCGGTCCTTGCCCTGCGCCTTTTCAGGCTTCATTTTCTCTTCATAATGTAGGCATATGTGAGAGGACTCCTTAGGATCTGCATCAAACAGGGCTCCTCTCTGCAGTACCACAGTACCCCCTGTAGGTGGCAGCATGTCACCGCAAATGTCCCAGAATAGGAGCTCTGGTTCTCTAGAGCCCACAGGAGAGCCCTTGATAGCCACAGGGGAGAGGAGGATGCAGGAGGTAGGAGGAAGGAAAGTGGACTCCCACTGGCCTTGAGACAAAGGAGAGTCACGGTCTGGAGGGCAGGAGTAGTTGGTGCACCCAATCCATCCACCCATCCGTGCCTCCCTCCCTCCATCCAACAAATATTTTTGAGTACCTGTGCCAGGCTCTGGAGATGGTGGAGTGAACAAGACAGACGCACACAGTCCCTCTCCTCACTAAGCTGGCACTCCAGTGCAGATATCCCCCCCAGCCCCCAGCAGCCCTTATGTAGCACACCTCTTTGCCTCCTGGGCTAGTTTTCTCATCCACAGAATGGGATAATAAACCACGTGGTGAGGCTTAGGTGCTGGCTCCCGGTCTTTGTTTCTACCCTGGCCCTCAGTCCCTGCTCCCCCTCCGCAGGAACTGAAAACTGCTGAACACTGCAGTGAGGGCTCAGTGTCCTCCTTGTATCCAAGGGAAGCACTGGGCAGTCCCCCCCCCCACACCCGCCTTCTGCAAAGTCTAGTTAAGCCTTGAACTTGAAGGAAACCCCCAGGCCTGTGAGAAACCCCAGAAATGTCAGTGGTTTGAATCTGACATCTGACGGTTTGTATCTGTTTTAGGTTTGGGTAAAGAAATATTTCTAAGGAAAGAAGCTGGAGACGGTATTCTACTGATATGTATCATCCATGCTGATACACATAGACATGCATACATACCCATGTGTACGCACACTGATATATACTAATACAGACACACGCTGGTGTCGATCATACGTGCTGATGTATACACATGCATAGATATCCACATATATACACACCCTGACTTGTACACACGCAGAATGGTGTCTGTCACACATGCTGAGGTACATGCATGTCTTTACACACACATGTATCATGCACGTCATGCGGACATACTTGCTGATAATGTATCACATGTGAGACACGTGCATATGCATATACATACATACTGATGTATTTCGTATATACTGCCAGGCATGCACAGGCATATGCACACTGATGCGTATCATATCTATACACACACACATATCAGAACAATCGATAGGACCTTTTACAGAGTGTCAAGGCTGCCTTTGTCCTTCTAGATGATTGTAAAGACTTCGGGCCTACCAGTCATGCCCCTGTTACTAGCATTTCTAATATTATTACCCTATTTCTATTGTTACCATATCCTGCCCTTTTACTTTTTAATGTAAACCAGATGTCATCTGGGGGCCTTTTGGTGTCTTGGGATCTCAGAAAGGTTTCCCTGAAGGTCTCTTCTTCTGCTCCCCTCTCTGTTCCATTTCTGAGAAGGTCTCTGGAGTCTCTCTAGGTTTTCTGCTAAGTCCTGGCTTTTTGTGCTCCTGGGGATCCGTTTCCTAGTGGGCTGCCTCTGACTTGCAGCATATCACATTCTTTTTTTTTTTTTTAAGATTTTATTTATTTATTTCACAGAGGGAGAGAGATCACAAGGAGGCAGAGAGGCAGACAGAGAGAGAGAAGGGGAAGCAGGCTCCCCGCTGAGCAGGGAGCCTGATGCGGGCCTCGATCCCAGGACCCTGAGATCATGACCTGAGCCGAAAGCAGAGGCTTTAACCTACTGAGCCACCCAGGCGCCCAGCATATCACATTCTTAAAAAAAAAATTTAACAGCAACAACCACCAAAAATTTATTAACACAATTCACACTAGGCTTCTGTGAGTCTAATGGAGCCTAAGGAGGCTTGTGGGCGGTGTCCTGGGAGACATCGCATGTCAGGCGCCTGATGCCCTCCTACTCCCCGTTGCTCAGAGCGTTGGCCACCATCTCTTACCTCCCATTTGCTGATTGGCCGCAGGCACACTGCGTCCTTCTCCTTCCGTTATTCTAGTCTTATCCCTGGAGGACTGGGGATTCTTTGACGCTGGCATGCCAGCTGGCAGCGAGCCCCCTGGAAACTCACGTGGGGTGATTCCATGCACATGCTCTGTAGTCAGATGTTTGACCTGAGAAAGAGGGAGAGTGGGGGAGAAAGACTATCAAGAGTTGGCTTTGTTCCCTTTGAGTTTGTGATACCAAGTCAAACCTCCACAGGCCTAGGTCTGGCCTTTAGGGGAGAGGACAGGGTGTGTGGTGGGTCCGGATTCAGCAGTCTGTCATCATGATTAGCAGGTATCTGCAGCCTTGAGAAGAGATTCGTCTCTTAGAAAGCCAGCGCCCTCTGACCTCCAGGCCCTGGCACAAGGGCTTCCTCTCTTTGCTTGGCCAGCTCCAAGCCTCTCTGTGGAAGGCTTTCTCGTCAGCCTGGGCAGGATTAGGTGTCTTTGTTTGACTCACAAGAGGTCTAAGACCTCAGGCAAATGTGCTTTCTCTTCTTAGACACCTCTGAGGCAGGACTGCTTGAGGGCCGAGCATCTCAATGACGATATCACTTTGCTTTTTTTCTTTGTTAATTGACTTAGATCTTATGCTAAGGGACCCTGCCTTTGGGTGCTGGAGCCTGTTAGGAAGAAGGCAGAATGGGGCAGGTAAAGACTCTTTCTCTTGGCCTGACATGTGAAATCAGGAAATCTAGGAGGTATGTGGTCTGACTTGGGGCCTGTTGGAGTATTGAGACCCAGCTGTGAATGCAGAGTAGTGGTTTAAAGGGGCAGGCTCGGAGAGGTGAAGTGACTTGCCTGAGGCCACACAGCTTACTGGGCCAGAGCTGAGATGTGAACCCCGGACATGGCCGACTTGGTACTGGGTTCTTTTCAGTGTAAGATTCATCCAGCCGCACATAACTATTCTAGAAGAAGAGAGTGGTGAGGTAGGTGTGTGCTACAGGGAGAGGAGCTTGTTGGCTAGGCTGCAAGCTGGTGCTGGATCCCACAGGACCTTGGGGAGAAGTGGCAGGGGACACCCTGAAACTGAGATGCAGGGCCAAGACTTGAGGAGAGAGGAGCTGACAGTGAGAAGGCCCTGGTCAGGGGCACTTATCTGTGGGCCTGTAATAATGGGACACAGGGGGTAGGTGGGAAAAGGGAAGTGGCACTCAGTCAGGACCAGAGGAAGTTCCAGATTTTGGTTTGGAAAGTACCAATGGTTCCTATTTTAACTGAAAACCAGAAGGAGATAAAGTTTTTTCTTTATAAAATAGAGATGAATGCAAAATTTGCATGTGATCTGCAAGTGATCTGCAGAATGGGTCTAGAAATCACCAAATCAGTGTGGTAATCTCCAGAAGAACATCTGGAAATTCATTTGGAGTAGATCAGAGCCCAAAGCTATTTAAAATGGGGACCTCCCAGAGGAGGCACCAGGGCACAAGAGGAAGAGTTAGATGCTGGGCAAAACATAAGAAAAGAAGGGGCACCTGGGTGGCTCAGTCGGTTATCTGTCCGACTCTTGGTTTTGGCTTCGGGCATTATCTCATGGGTTGTGAGTGCAAGCCCTGTGTCAGACCCTACACTCAGTGTGGAGTCTGTTTGAAGATTCTCTCCCTCTGTGCCTCCCTCCACTTACGCTCTTTCTTTCTCTCTAAAATAAATAAGTCTTTTTACAAAAGAAAAAAGAAAACCCAAAGTCCAGTATGAAAACAAGAAAGCCCACTGCAACCATCATTATCAACAGCAGCAACAGCCACCGCTAGAGTGATATTCTAAGCATCTGATGACTTCCCATCTCCTTCAGGGTCAAAACCATATCTTCTCACTGACCTAAAAGGCCTCATGCCCTCTGGCTCTTCACTGCTTCTCTGACCCTCTTCACTATCTATTACTCTCCCCTCCCTCCCTCTCTCTTCCCAGCTGCACTGGCCCCTGGTGTGGCTCCAACACATCAGGCTCCCTCCTGCCTCAGGACATTTGCCTGTGCTCTCTCTCCTCTGCCTGGAATGCTCTTCCCAGACATCCTTATGACATCCTCTTTCATTTTCTGCTGGTCTCAGAGGTCCTCTTCTCAACAAGACTGTCCCTGATGGCCTGTCTAAATTTGTAATGCTCCTTCTCCTTCCTCCACTCCTGTGTGTCCTTATCTACTTCTGTATCTAAAAGTTTCCCCATAGGACTTTGTGCTATATTCATACCATTTCTGTTTCTCCTGTATCACTCTCCACAGGAATAAGCTCCATGAGCACGTGGGGTTCTAGAACATTGCCTGGCACAGAGTAGGTGCTCAGTATTTGTTCTTGAATGAGGGCATCATGAATGAGGGTTCATGCTTCAGAGTTCTGGCTGAAGCAACACGTTGAATGCAGCTGATGTTTGGGAGTTCTGTTCTGAGGGGATCTGGCTTTGAAGGTTCTAGGACCCAGGGTGTGACACTCGACTCCTTGGGCAATATCTGGGACCAATACCTGATTGGCAGGGGATGCGGAACAGGGGAGGTGGGGACTCAGTCTCAACCTAATAGTCCCATCCCTGTGGAAATCAGCACTGACTCACAGCTAACAGTGTGAGTAGAACAGCTTCTTTAATCACTATGAGAATATTCTAGTACCTGTAAACAAACAGCTCACAGTTTATTCGTTGAGAAGAAAGAAAGATGTGTAGAAAGGAGGAGGCACCGTCATAGAGGGAGGAGTGTCAAGACGTTGAAGTTGAGTTCCTCAGAGTAACTGATTTACGATGCTCCAGGTCAAAGAAATTATATCCAATCAGGACTGTCTACACAATTTCCCACTAATTGTCACCAGGTGCCATGGTAGGGTAATGAGTTTGGGGGCACAGGGGACATGGATATGGTGAGCCAAGAGGATCATTTTGGTTTTTGATCTGAGGTAGGCTGAACTAAAGGGTCCTTCTTTTTGTTCTAGAAGGCTGCTTCTTTGGCCAGAGTTGTATTGATCCAGAGGGTGCTGGATCCAGAGGGAAATGTGAAAGGATGTAGACCTGGGATTGGGCCACCAAGCCTGAACCCCAGGGGGCTAGAAGCTGCCTAGTTGAGGGACATATTCTTGGATTTCTTACTCCTCACATAGAAACTATCACCAAATCTATTAATTTTGCCTCCAAAGCATCTCTCAGCTCTGTCCACTTCTCTCCACCTCCACTGCCACCGTCTCCTCTCACCTGGTGACCATAGTGGCTGCCTCACTGCCCTCTCTCCTTCTTCCCTTATTCTTTTCCTTCATCCTCCAACCCTGAGAGGTTACACTGTGAAGGTGACAGTCTCCTGCTCTACACGCTTTAGTGGCTTCCCGTATCTTGAGGATAAAAGACCAAAATCCTCAGCATCGTGCCACACCGTCTGGCCCCCACCCACCTCCCAGCTTGGTCTTTCACCACTTCCTCCAGCCCAACTCAGTGACCCAAGTTCCATGTAGTTCATGACCTCATTTTACTCTAGGACTTTGACCTTGTTTCCTTTGCACAGAGTGACCTTTCTTGTCCTTTGCCAGGTTGACTCCTTGTCCTTTAGGTCTCAGCTCAGGTGTCTCATTCCCAGGAAGCCCTGTCTGATGCCACCCTCCCTTTGGCCCTAGGGAGAGGTTACTGTGGCAGACTGCATTTTCCAAAGATGGTGGCAACGCTGTCTCTTGTCCCCCATGCTCTTCTTACAAGGTGACCTTGACATTCTTCCTATGGAAGGGGGGGTTGGATGGGACTTATGTCCCATCTCCTTGAATTTGGGCATACCTTTGTAAACGCTTTCACCCAGAGCATACACCAGAAGTGATGCTTTGTGACCCTTGAACCGGGAACATAATATTGCCACACACTTTTGTCTTCTCTTGGGGTGCAATCCCCGGGTGTGAGGAAGCCCAAATTAACCCACATGGAAAGACTTCCTGGAGAGGTTCCTGTGGGTGTTCTGGATAATAGACCAGTGGAGGTCCTAACCGACAACCTACATTAACCAGCAGATGTGCCTGACGATGCTTCCAGATGATTCCATACTAGCTTTGGAACTAGATTGATACTAGGTTACCTAGTATCCCCAACCCTAGAATCAATTTCTTTTTTTAAGATTTTATTTATTTATTAGAGAGAGAGAGAGAGAGAGACAGGGAGAGAAGGAATACAAGCAGGGAGAGTGGGAGAGGGAGAAGCAGGCTTCCCACTGGGTAGGGAGCCTGACGTGGGGCTCGATCCCAGGACTCTGGGATCATGACCTGAGTCGAAGGCAGCTGCTTAACGACTAAGCCACTCAGGTGCCCCCCTAAAATCAATTTTAATTGCTTGTTTAGAATATACATTCTTGGGGCGCCTGGGTGGCTCAGTCAGTTAAGCCTCTGCCTTTGGCTCAGGTCCTGATCTCAGGGCCCTGGGATCCAGCCCCAAGTTGGGCTCCCTGATCAGTGGGGGGATCTGCTTCTCTCTCTCTCTCTCTCTGCCCCTCCCCCCACTCGTGCTCTCTTTCTCTCACAAATACATAATAAATAAAATCGTTAAAAAGATAAAATACACAGCCTCCTCCTCAAACAAGAATACAAAACTAAAGTCCCTTTAGGCACCATCCCTACTTCCCACCCCTCACTCGTATGAATGTGGTTTGTATCCTTAAGGACCTTAAAATACTCGTACCTACATCTGTATGCGCCTTTACTATTGTTTCATACCTACATCTGTATGCACTTTTACTATTGTTTTAGAAAGCCAACGACACACCATGCTGTAATGCATATTTCGCAGCTTGATTTTTTTTTCACTCGGCAGTGTGTTTCTTTTCTTCTTTTTTTTTTTTAAAGATTTTATTTATTCATTTGACACACAGAGAGAGATTACAAGTAGGCAGAGAGGCAGGCAGAGAGAGAGGAGAGAGGAGGAAGCAGGCTCCCTGCTGAGCAGAGAGCCCGATGCGGGCCTCGATCCCAGGACCCTGGGATCATGGCCTGAGCTGAAGGCAGAGGCTTTAACCCACTGAGCCACCCAGGCGCCCCGGCAGTGTGTTTCTGAGACCAGCCCTTGCTGATCCATATAGATCTAGTTAATTTCTCAGAGCTTCTGCATAGTATTTTTTTTTTAA
>LNAC01000248.1:1536928-1574669 GCA_002007465.1 Ailurus styani
GCTGAGCAGAGAGCCCGATGCGGGCCTCAATCCCAGGACCCTGAGATCATGACCTGAGCCGAAAACAGGCTTTAACCCACCTTTTTTTCCAAGCTCTTCCTGTGCTGCTGGACACTTGGGTTCCATCTCCTTCCTTGCTTCTGCAAACAGCACTTCAGTGAGCCTGTTGTGTGGGCCTCCTCACGACAACCTGCACAGCGGGATTCTGGAGGCCAGCAAGTCTCAATGCGGCCACAGATAAAACCACCCAGAAGCTTTACAGTCACACCAGTGCCGCACCTTCCAAGCTTCTTAATTAATTTCCTAAGATTTTTAAGATTTTCTGAAACCTTGAAAGATTTCACTTGACTGGTCAGGAGGTAAACACCAGTGGTTCTAGAAGCTTCCAAATGGTTTGAATGTGCATCCGGGGTTGCAACCCACTGCTCAGGGGTGTACCGTGGGGGCGAAGGGAAGATGGTAGAGTTGTTCTATCGAGTGGGATGCACAAGCTCATCTTTATTAGGTGCCACCCATGGCTCTCCCAGGCGGCTGGCCTGATTGGCGTCCTCGCTGGCAGTGTGTGAGCCCACAGTGATTGTTTTTGCACGAACAGATGAATACAAGTCACTGCAGCTTGGGGAGCCAGAGCCCACCACCACTGTACAAACGGCCTCCGTGGGGCCCATCCCTTAGCGACAGCCCACAAACTTCTGGGCTTGCAGCAAGCATGCAATGCCTCATGTCCCTAGGTGGCAGTGTGGGACAGCTGCAGAGGCTCTGGGCTGGGGACGAAAGCCTGGATTCTAGTTCAGACCCGGACTCTGCCCCGGTGTGTGGTTCCCAGGCACGTTCCCCTGCTAAGCCTCAGAGCTCTCACCCTCGAAGGAAGCAAAGCTTTGACAGCTTTGACACTGCCCTGTGCAAAGTTGCTCTCATGCTCCCTGATGGTCTGGGTAGAGAGCTGGATCCAGCCAGGTGGTCAGAGCAAGGGCTCCAGAGCCTGGTTCTTCATCTGCCCCGTCCCTGGCTGCTTCCCAGAGTAAATGTTTTTGTTGTTGTTGTTGCTGTATTTTTTTTTTAGAAGATTTTATTTATTTGTTTGACAGAGACAGTGAGAGAGGGAACATAAACAGGGGGAGAAACAGAGGGAGAGGAAGAAGGAGGCTCCCTGCTGAGCAAGGAGCCCCATGCGGGGCTCCATCCCAGGACCCCAGTATCATGACCTGAGCCGAAGGCGGACGCTTAATGACTGAGCCACCCAGGTGCCCCCAGAGTAATGTTTTTAATATAGAATCCAGAGGATTATAAAGGCAATCAGATATGTGTGTGTGTGTGTGTATAAATATACACACATTTTTAAGGTTTCTTGAGGTTTAATTGACAAAAATTAACTGACAAAAGGCTTATTGTGGCTGAATTGTTACTTACACAATGTGATGATCTGATATTTATATACACTATGGAAGGATTCCCACCATCCAGTTAGGTAAGACACCTGTCACCTCACATACTTACCCCCCTGCCTCGTTTTGTGAGGACATTTGAATTCTACTCTCTAAGCAAATGTCAGTGATAAAATACCATGTGTTACCGTGTTATACATCAGATCCTCAGAACTGACTTGTCTCATGACTGGGCGTCTGTACCCCTTACCCCTTCTCTCTACCTTCCAGCCCCTGGCAACCACTT
The DNA here is from genome assembly GCA_002007465.1 of Ailurus styani. NCBI lineage: Eukaryota > Metazoa > Chordata > Mammalia > Carnivora > Ailuridae > Ailurus > Ailurus styani. The sequence continues at coordinate 1,538,600 of LNAC01000248.1, forward strand.
TCCTACTCTGTTTCTAGGATTTTGACTTTTTTTTTAGGTTCCACACATAAGTGGACCATCCAGTATTTGCTTTCTCTGTCTCACTTATTTCAGGCAACCAATTATGGTCAAACACACTTATCAAAATATTACAAAACCACACTGTGCTATAGCAATAGGTGTGCTTCTTTATTAACAGACCACATAATAAGACCTGGTGGTGGGTCAGCTGCGTTATTACAATGGTAATTGCAAGGCAGTGATGAGTGTAAATGATAGTCTAAGATATCCGCAACAAATGTAATGGGACATGAAACTCTCTTTGGTTCCAATTGGTGACAGAGTCGTGGGGGCTGGGGACACGGCTGCAGTTTGCTGCCGACCTTCATGACGGAAGGAAATGCAACTTTTCAGTTAGATGTTAAGAAAATTAAGTGGCAATACGGTTTCTTCATCACAGTTCACCAGTTGAAGAGCCCCTGTTGGAGTCGGGTAAATGAGGGCACCAACCCCTACCCTACGGCTTCCCATATGAGATGTTCATGTGAATTGTTCTTCCTCCCTGTGCCTTGGATTTCTCATCTATAAAGTGGGTGTGAGACTAGTGAGCTCACAGAGCTGCCGGGAAGAGTACACATGATCAGCCAAATTGAGCACACACTTATCTATTTAAGATTTTATTTTAGTGTGCAAAGGATATTTCTCACATGACATCTACTCTCTTGACAAACAAGATGACAGATCTTTTTTTTTTTTAAGATTTTATTTATTTATTTGACAGAGAGATAGGAGAGCACAAGCAGGGGGAGCAGCAGAGGGAGAGGGAGAAGCAGGCTCCCTTCTGAGCAGGGAGCTGGATGCGGGACTCGATCCCAGGACCCTGGGATCAGGACCTGAGCCAAAGGCAGACGCTTAACACACTGAGCCACCCAGTCATCCGGAAGATGACAGATCTTGACAAGGATGCGGAAAGATCAGAGCCCTTGCACGTGGTCGGTGAGAGTGCAAAATGGGGCACCTGCTATGGGAGACAGTTTGGCATTCCTTGAACAATGAAGAACAACTACTGTGTGATCCAATACCCCAAAATGGGGTATTTATCCAAAAGGATCAAAAGTCGGGGCGTCGTGGAGATACCAGCCTGCCCCTGATCCCTGGAGCACTACCCACAGTAGCTCGAGATACGGACACAAGGCAAGGGTCTGTTGACTGGTGAGCGGATCAAGAAAACTTGGGGTATATTTACAACACAGTAGCACTCAGCATGAAAAAAGAAGGAAATTCCACCGCTGTGAAGACAGGGACGGGCATGCTGAACATTTACTGAGATCCGCTATGCCCGTGGGCTGTCTCTTGGGGCTGGGACTCAGTGCTGAACGAGAGAGGCAAAATCCCTGCCCTCGTGAGATTTACATTCTAGGGGCAGAGACAGTGAACCAGCAGGCAAACGTACGCAGTTTCAGGTAATAATGAGGGCTGTGAAGAAAACGGGGCCGGTGATATGACCGAGAACGAACTTCCGGTGCAGGCGACGTTAGAGCAGGGAATTAGGGACTCCTAACACGATCCTAACGAAGATATTAATGCATCGGGGGAGAGACTGTGTTTGGAGCCCTTGCCACAGTACCTGGCACAAGGTGTAGGCTCGAGGCACGTTGGCCGTGGCAATGCTGCGGTTGCAGACACCCCCCCCCCCCCCCCCCGGGGAGTCGCCCCCACACGTTGGTCACGCCTGCCGTGGCTGTCCCCACAGAGGGCCCAGGCCAGTGGGACCCCTCCCCTCANCGCTGGCAGAGCGTGGGGTGATGTGGGCGGGGAGACGGCCACGTCCCTGTCAGAACGGAATCTGAGGGAAACAGGTCTGATTAAAGGAAGATAAAGTCTTCTCTCCGTTGTGTCTTGCGGGGAGAGCTAAGCAATCAATAGGTCTCGCAGATCAGTGGAGGGTGCTTGGAATCTGGCAGCACGGGGCTTTTTAATTAAAGCTATAAGTGCAAGAAAAGGTAACTGCCTTCTTTCTGCAGCTTGTGTTTCTGTCTGCCTGCCAGAAACTGAACAAGTCAATGCAGTTCCAGAGGCCCCATGGATCTTGACGAGGCAGTCTCGGGTTTTGGGGGTGGGGCACACTCTGCCAGGACGAACATCTGGAGGGCCAGAGCGACAGGTGCCAATTCTGTGGGCAAAGGTGTCGGCTTCGGCCTTTAGACACCCACTGCAGCTGGGATCAGTCAGTTGTACTTTCTGGGAAGGCAGTGGCCCTTCCCGGCCCGCAGTGATTCATCTCCCAAATCACTGGGTCTGTCCAAAGATGTAAGCGTTACTTTAAACAAGATATTTCCTTTGATTATGAAACAGAGCCTTGCCACTTAAGGTGTGGTCCATGGGCCACCAGCGTTGGCATCGGCTGCTGGGACGTCAGAAGTGGGGACTCTCAGGCCCTGCCCCAAACCTCCCATCAGAATCCGCATTTTAACAAGATCCTTAGGAAATTCATGGGCACAGTCAAGTGTGAGGAGCGCCGAGGTTAGGAGACCTGAAGGCAAATCAGTCCATTGCCAAGGTGTAGACCTTATTTAAATCCTGAAAAGAAAGTTAAAAAAAAAAAATGACATTCATGAGACAATTTGAACACTTATTAGATATTTGAGGACAATAAGGAATGATTAATTTGGCAGCTGTGATAATGGTTGTGTGTCTGTATTAAAAATCAGCTCTTGGGTGCCTGGGTGGCTCAGTGGGTTAAAGCCTCTGCCTTCGGCTCAGGTCATGATCCCAGGGTCCTGGGATCGAGGCCCACATCGGCCTCTCTGCTCAGCGGGGAGCCTGCTTCCTCCTTTCTCTCTGCTTGCCTCTCTGCCTACTTGTGATCTCTCTCTCTGTGTCAAATAAATAAATAAAATCTTTAAAAAAAAATCAGCTCTTATCTTTTAGAGTTACACTTGGAAATACTTAAAGGTGAAATGATTTTTTTTTGCAGGGGTCCTGGCATTTGATGCAAAACGCTGGTGGAGGCACAGCCTGGGGTGGGGATGGGGTAGGACTGGCCATTGGTTGATGACTCAGAGCCCTCGGTCTGGCATATGAAGATGTTGTTTGCTTACTTAGCATATGTTTAAAAAAAGAAAAAAGTTAAGACGATGAAATATAACATTCTGGTCCGAAGTGCATAAAACATGAAGGTGTTGTGAAGGAATAATGATGCAAGTAAACATTCACACATCTGCTACGGGTTGTTTTTGGCCACGCCCCCCAAGAACCCCTTCCCTAGAGTAACCCCTTCCCTCCCATTCTCTTGGTGGGTGTCACCCCCCCCCACTCCCCCATGCATGGAAAGACTTTACAAAATAACAGAGCTGAGATCCTCCAGGGAAAAACAAACCTTGGGGGTGCTGGGGGTGGGGTGGGTGGAGCACAGGTGATTCTAAGATGCATCCCAGCTGAGAATTAATGAGTGTGTCGAACTTTTCATGTAAATCTGGAGGTTTTTGTGCTTGAGCTTTTCAGTGAACTTACATCTTTGTTGTGCCAAACAGGCCATTTCAAGGACCATTTCTCATGGTGGCCTCTCCGGTTTCTCACGCTGGATAGTTTTCTAAACATAGGTTGCCTTGGGCAGTGGACATTGCACCCCATTTCGGAAAATCATGACAGGAGTTAACACTTACTGAGCACTTTCTTCATGCCCGGCACTGTGCAATATACTTTATATATTTATTACATTTAGTGGGGGGTCAGCATCACTGTCCCCATTTTATTGATGGCTTAGGGAGACCGTGTGGTTTGGCCGAGGTCACCCAGTTTGGAGAGCGCTGAGTGTCTTAACTCATTGCTTTTCACCATCCTGTCATGCTGCTCATGACGGATCTTGAGGGAAGAGTTTAGGGTCATTCCGTAACCCATGAAGAACTGGGACTGAACACAGAATGACCTTTACTACTGAAGTTATGTGCCTTTGGGGCGCCTGGCGGGCTCAGTTGGTTAGGCATCTGACTCTTGATTTCTCCTCAGGTCATGATCTCAGGGTCATGGGATCAAGCCCCATGTTGGGCTTCATGCTCGGTGGGGAGTCTGCTTGGGATTCTCTCCCTCTCTCTCTGCCCCCCCCCATGTTCTCTCTCTCTCTCAAATAAATCTTAAAAAAGAAGTTATGTGCCTTTGGTAAAAATCCCTTTGAGCCGAGTTGTGTATGTCAAATGGGGACATTGCTGCTTCGTGTTCTCCAGCTGACAACCTCTTACTAATCTGTCAAAGGTGCATCAATTGTCACAGGACGGGGAGGCAGGAAATGCCTCTGCATTTCAAGTGACCTCCTGGCTAAAACTGAGTGAGTCACGCCCTCCTCCAGCCTCACAGAGTCCTTGTCCAGGCCTCTAAGAGCCGTTGCCGTGAGCCCTGCACTCACCGTGCAAGGCACCCACCTCGTAAGGACAGGCCCTGTTTTGTAGTTATTTTGGTGTCTAAAGAACCCAGCCCAGGGGCAGTGCATGTCTGTGGCTGGAATGACAGGATGAGGGTTCTGTTCAACCACCAAAGCTTTGGCCAGAGCCTATGATGATCTAATGCTCTAATGGCCCGTGGGCAGAGCTGTGTCAGGCAGGCAGCACAGGACAGTGGTTAGGAGCTGGGGCTCTCCATTCGCATTGCCTGGGTTCAAATCCCAGCACTGCCACTTCGGAACTGAAGGACCTGGGGCAGGTTTGTTTACTTCTCTAGGCCTCCTTTCCCTCCTCTGAAAATCGGGGCTAACAATAGCATTTCCTGTCAGGGTTCTCATCAGGATGGGATAGTATTTGAAAATTGCTTAGACCATGCCTGGCAGTGCTGTGTGAAGCTGGAGGCAAAAGGAAAAAATGGTAATAGTGGCTCTGTCTTTACTGAAAACTGCTTTTTTGGGGGGCGGGGATATTTTTGCATTCATTTTGATTTTTTTGGAATATTGTACGAAAATATTATTTATCTTGGTGACTGGGTTTTTTGGTACCCTCTTAAATTTTGCACCAAAAGGCGAGTGCCTTATTGGCCTTACCCTCATCCTGGCTCTGGCCCTTAGGAAGCAACATGCAAGTTTTCACTGGTCTGAAGGGGGCTCGGTGTCATTATATGAAAAAACATTCTGTCTACACACTACTTGTGCAGACTCCCCCATGCTGCTCTGGTCCTGGGGATGGAAATGTGGATATTCACAGCCATGGTTCGTGCCCTCAGGGAGTTGACGGCTCACTGATGATAATCACCACTAATGGAGCACTTACTGTATGCCAGGCATGGTGCAAGTGATACATCCATGAATCCTTACAGTGATTTCTTAGGAGGGAATCATTATATTCATCTTGCAGATGAGGAAACTGGACTTAGAGCAAATTAAGCAACTTGTCCTCAGCCACAAGGTTAAGAGGGAGAGACCCCAGTCTTTCAGACTCCAACATCCCAAGCTCTCTTTGCCAATGATCTTGGAGTGAGGTGGGAGCTTTGTTTGTACCTTCTGCAAGAACATCTCGGATGCTGAAGAAATCAGTTGGATTTTTCTGGGAATCCCGTTGCAGGGTTTCTCTAAATATTCATTTCTCAGGAAGCTCCCAAATCTAGACTTGGGGGGCCATACTCCTTTCGGAGACGGTTTGAGCAGCCACCTGCCATCAGCCTGTTCCCTGCAGGGAGAAGAACACAATGTTGAAAAAATCTCTGAGACAAGACTCTGGGGCATCTAAAGGGACTGGAGAAGCAGCCTGGTGTATTCTGGCCAAGGGGTAGAGGGAGGAAGGGAGACAGACAGTTGGATGAAGTGGGGGGGACAGCAGAGGAAAAGGAGCAGGAAGACCAGCAGACAGCCTCCCAGGCAGCAGGCTTCGAAGATAACTGAAATGCAGAGCAGCATTTCCCCAAAAGTTTCTGGTAGACAGCCACCCTCCCACGCCCAGAGGGGGCCCGGCTTCTTCCAGCAGCCTGGAAGAGGCAGCTCAGGGGCCCGGGCCTAGTGGCAATGGCTCCTCCCACCGCGAAGGCTTATGGTAACATTTGAGATGAACGTCTGAAGTTCAAGGACTGGCACACAGTAGGTCAGCCTCCTCCTTTCTAACCAGGAGCATCTCCCTTGGAAAGATAAACCGTTCCAGAGTGACAAAGCTCCAATTTATAAAGCTTACTGTGTATCAAGTACTTTCTGCCCATAACTTAACCACAAAAATTAATATAATTATTAATATTAATATTATTTTAATTAATAATTATAATTATTTAACCCACAAACCTACTCTTATCATCACCTGTTCTGTAAGTGAGGGAAGGAGGTTCAAGGAGCATCTTAAATAACATATACAGGGTTACATCGCCCACAAATGTTCCTCCTGTGGGGACCGCGCTGGTGTGAAGGGAGTGAATTTTAAATTTTATTTAACTTTAATTTACATTGAATTTAAAAAGTGAAGCAGGGTAAAGTATTTTTTTCTGTGAAAATGACTTGATTGTTTTAGTAGGATTCTATTTCACTTTAACTATTGAAAATTTAATGTCCAGGGTGCCTGGGTGGCTCAGTGGGTTAAAGCCTCTGCCTTCAGCTCAGGTCATGATCTCAGAGTCCTGGGATTGAGGCCCGCATCGGGCTCTCTGCTCAGCGGGGAGCCTGCTTCCTCCTCTCTCTCTGCCTGCTTGTGATCTCTCTCTCTCTGTGTCAAATAAATAAATAAAATCTTAAAAAAAAAAAAAGAAAATTTAATGTCCAAATTGAAACTGTTATAAAATACCCATGGGCATTAGAAGACCTAGTATATATAACGAAAGAATGTAAAACATCTCATTAATATAACAAAAGAATGTAAAACATATCACTAATAATTTTTTTAAAATTTATTTATTTATTTATTTATTTATTTATTTATGTAATCTCTACAACCAATGTGGGGCTCGAACTCACAACCACGAGATCAGGAGTCACATGCTCTTCTGACTGAGCCAGCCAGGTGCCCCTACTTTAATAATTTCTTAATATTGATTACATGTTGAAATTATAATATCTTGGATATAGTAAGCCAAATAAAACATTATTAAAATTAATTTCACATTTTAGCAAAACTTATTAAATGTGGCCACTAGAAAATTTAAAGCACCATTAAGTGGTTTGCAGTATACTTCTTTTGGACCAACACTGAGCTAAAATGTGAACTCAGGGTATCTTCTGCCCCTTGAGGTGTGGCAGGTGGCATACCTGTTTGGAGGGTGAAGACTGGAGCAACCTTGAGAGTTCTCTAGAATTTCTGACTCCTCCTCCTCCAATATCTGGTATCACCTTCAAGACCTGATTCTACCCAGAGTGGCCTTTTGGATGTAATGACTTCTAAGCAACCTCAACTAACCAAGAGTTTCTATTAGACAGGAGGACAGACGCTTCCTTCATTCTCATTACTCTGTCCCTTCATTCAGCAAAGGCTATTAAATTTCTAATGTGTGCCAGGCCCTGTGAACAAAAAACAGAAAACAGCCCCTGTCCTCCTGGAGTTGATATTCTAATGGCGAAGACAAAAATAAGAAAGATAAATAAATAAAATTATAGGAACGTAGGGATGAATGCCAAGAAGAACCAAGGAAAGCAGAAGTGGGTGGGAGGTGTTGGGGACTATATTAGTTTCTTACAGTTGCTGTAACAAATGACTACAAATGTAATGGCTTAAAACAATCCATATTTATTATCACACAGTTTGGGGGTCTGAAGTCTAAAGTGGGTCTGCAGGGCTGCGTTCTCTCTGGAGGATCCAGGGGACAATCGACTTCCTTGCCTTGTCCAGCTCGTTAAGACTACTTGCATTCCTTGTTCCTGGCCCTGCAACACTTTGACCTCCGTGTCCTTGTCATATTTCGTTCTTTGACCCTGGCTGCTCTACCTCACTCTAAAAGTACCCTTGTGATGCGATTTGGCTCACCCACACCATATCCTCATCTCAGAATCCTTATTTAGTCATGTCTGCAACATTTGCAACCTCCCTTTTGCTATGAAAGGTAACATATTTATGGGTTCCAGGGATAAGGATGTGGACCTCTTTGAAGGAGGGCATTATTCTGTCTACCACAGGAGTTGAAATTCGAGGTAAGGTGACCAGGGAAGGACTCATCGAGATGACATTTAAGGATGACCTGAGGGAGTAAGGGAGTATGCAGATCCCTGGTGAAAGAGCCTTCTGGACAGAGGTAAATCATGTGCAAAGGTCCCAAGGTGAAAGCACGATATGTTTGAAGGTGAGCAGAAAAGCCAGCATGTCTGGAGCAGAGAGATCTAGGGGCAGAATGGTAGGAACTGAGATCAGAGAGTTAATGTCGAGTGGGCATGGGAGGGGAGAGGCAGATCGTGAAGGGCCTTGTAGGTGATTTTAAGAACTGTATCTTATAGGGGCACCCGGGTGGCTCAGTTGGTTAAGTGCCTAACTCTTGATTTGGGCTCAGGTCATGATCTCAGGGTCCTGGGATCAAGCTCCATAGGGGCTCTGCGCTCAGTAGGAAGTCTGCTTGAGATTCTCTCTCTCTCCCTCCTCTGCCTGTCCCCGCTGTGTGCACGCTGTCTCTCAAATAAATAAATAAATCTTTGAAAAAAATGTATCTTATATTCTGAATGAGATGGGAAGACTTTAGAGGATTCTTCTAAGTATATATTCAATAATTAACTGTGCAAAAAATCTAAAACTGAGTGAAAAGAGAAATGCAAAGCGGGGTATAAATGTATAAAAGGGAATAAGGAACTATAGAGGGATATAACTGAGTGCAGGGATCAGCAGAGGCAAAGAATTAAGCCTTTAATGTATGAGGGGAAACAGGTTAATGTCTTTATTTTTCAGAGAACTCAAACAAATCAATAAGACAAGCCCTGAAAGTGGGTAGAAAAACAAGCAAAGGGGTGTGAACAGACAACTGGAAAAAGATGAAAAGCAATTAGCTGGGCACATGGGGAAATGATCAGCCTAACCAGTAATCAAAGAAATGCAAATTAGAACCGAAAACAGCTACATTTCTACCTGTGAGGATTTTAAGGACGATAATGTCGGCTTTGGCCAGCTTGGCTTGAGGTAGACTCAGGAACACTGGCTGCAGGGGACCTGACCCTTCTGGAAAACAGTTTGATACTGGCCTTCAAGACCTTAAACACGGGCATTCTTGTTGGCCCAAGAAAACCAGTTGGCTTGTAATCTAGCCCAAGGACATAATTCTAAATCCAGAGAAAGCTTTGTTCTTGGCAGCCAAACAGTAGAGACAACCAAACTGTAAACAATAGATTAAATAGGCCACAGGGGTCATTCCTTTGATATTTTTGTCAAGTAATATTAATTAAATGCCAACTGTGTGCCAGCCAATGTTCTCTGTGCTAGGAATAAGCCATGCACAAAACACCCCAACTCCCTGACCTCGTGGGACTCATTCTAGAGAAGGAGAAAGAATATAAAAAAGCAAAGACATGAACGTGTTATATGATGAAGAACAAAGCAGGATTATGTGGCAGGGAGTGATGGAGATTTGTAGGGTGAATAACTGTCTCAGTTTGCTGGGTCGGAGGGAGGTTTCTAGCAGATGGGATTTTCAGTTCGTTCGTTCATTCATTCATTCATTCAATATTTATTAAGTAGGCTCCACGCTTGGCCTGAAGCCCAGTGCAGAGCTGGAACTCATGACCCTGAGATCAAGACCTGAGCTGAGATCAAGAGTCAGATACTCAACCGACTGAGCCACTCAGGTCCCCTGGGGTTTTCAGTTTTAAAACTGGGACAGCCCTCGGGCAACTGGGATAAGTTGGTCAGCCGAAGGAGGGCAACCTTCTGATGGGCTGGTCAGGCCCTTCCTGAGGAGGTGGTGTTGATTCAGGACAGAATGAAGCAAGGGGGAGAACCATGGGCATGCTCGCAAAGTAGCTTTCTAGGCAGAGAGGACAGTATGTACAAAGACCCTGAGGCAGGAGTGTTCTTGGGGACATTTGAAGGACTTAAAGAAGATCAGGGTGTCTGAAGCATAGTGCCAGGGAGGAGAGCAGTGGAGATAGGTTGTGGAGGAGGAGGTAGGGGCTGGCCTCTGACCCTTGCAGGAAAGGGAAAGAACTTTGGATTTTATTTTAAGCCCAGCCAGGGAAATGAAATGATATAACTTAAGATTTTAGAGAGACCCCTTGGCGGTTGTGTGGAGAAGGGAATGTTGGCAGGTGTGGGTAGGGGGCAGGGTGGAGCTGGTGGGAGGTGATTGTAATTGAGGGCAGTGGTCTTGAACTCAAGCATGCATCAGAATCACCTGCAGCGCTTGTTAGGCATGCGTCCTGGCCCTGCCCTTGGAGAAGACCACGTTTCTAATAAGACGCTGAGGTTGCTGGTCCTTCCTCACTCCCGAGTAGCTACCACTCAGAGGGGCAAAGAGCAAGGAGAGAGGCGATGGTGACTTGCACATCAGTGCTGAAGTCAAATCTTTGTCTGGGATGTGTTTTTTATTTTTATTTTTAAAAGATTTTATTTATTTGACAGAGAGCGACAGAGCATGAGGGAGAGAGCATGAGTGGGGAGGAGCTGCAGAGGGAGAGGGAGAAGCAGGCTCTCCGATGAGCAGGGAGCCCGATGTGGGGCCCAATCTCAGGACCCGGGGTCATGACCTGAGCCAAAGGCAGACGCCTTTGCCTGAGCCACCCAGGTGCTCTTGGGATGTGTTTTGAAGAGAAACCGTGAGTCCCGTTTCAATTCTTTTATAACCTGATTCCAGCAAGGAGAATGCGTCGGTTTGATAACCAGTTCTGCCCCCTCCCTTTTATTTTAGTAAAGAGAGAGCAGGCGTCATGGCACAGGGCTCTCAGCAGAGAGCTCTACTTGAAATTTGATTTGGGGGAGGTCTTTATTGTATTTTTTTATGGTTGCCCACAACTTACAATGAATGATATTGGTTTTCTTTTTACAAGAGGGTTACAAACCTTCCATTGTCAGTAAATGTATTTAATTTTTTTAGAAGCGAGAGTTGCTTTTTAATCTATGAAGTAAGTAATAGTGTAGGTAAAACTCAGACACAGTGCACCTATAGTGGGTGGCTCTTGAGGGACCGCAGTCGGGGAAATGCTGTCCTAAGGCTTAATTCCCTTTGGTCCCACAAGCTCAGCCCTTGATGTCATTGGGCTCTTCATAAATCCAGGAATTTCCCACCATTTCTAAGCCACGGTCTGGTAGCCCACTGTACCCCACCATCTCCCTTTTTCTGATCTTCATGCCTTTATTTATTCAACCCACATTTGCCGAGCACCTATTAGTTTCTGGGTCCAAGTCTCAACCTCAGTTCGCAACATCCCCTGGGGAAGAATTTTATGAGGGATTATGGTTCCTGGAAAGAACTTTCCCAACACTTTGTTAAATAAAAATATAAAATGAATGTGTATGTACGTCCCTGATAATGTTTCTCTCTTGTACTGGCTTATGTGGTTCTCTGGAGGGAGAGAAAGTAAGAGATGGGAATGGCATGTTGGGAATTACACTCCCCCCCCTCCCCCACTGTACACCCAAAGAGGGTGCTGCTCACATGAATGTCACCTGTCAGGTGTGTCCTACTGGGGAAAATAAACTTTGGTAACAGGGATAGATTATGGTGCATCATCAGAAGATTTTTTTTTTAAAGATTTTATTTATTTATTTGAGAAACAGAATTTATGAGCTGGGGAGGGACAGAGGGAGAGGGACAAGCAGATTCTCTGCTGAGCAGGGAGCCCAATGTGTTGTCTAATCCCAGTGAGATCATGACCTGAGCCAAAGGCAGATGATTAACCAATTGAGCCAGCCAGGTGCCCCCATCAGAAGATTTTAAACAGAAGATTGTAAAATCGAAGAACCAGCTTCTAGTTTCGTTGATCTGTTCTACTGTTTTTCTGGTTTCTATTTCATTAATCTCTGCTCTAATCTTTATTATTTCTCTTCTTCTGCTTGGTTAGGTTTCATTTGCTGTTCGTTCTCCAGCCCCTTTAGTTGTAAGGTTAGCTTGTGCATTTGGGATTTTTCCACTTTTTTGAGAGAGGCTCGGATGGCTGTGTATTTCCGCCTTTGGACTGCCTTTGCAGTATCCCATAGGCTTTGGACCCATATGTTTCGTTCTTATTAGTTTCCATGGATTGTTGAAGTTCTTCTTTAATTTCCTGGTTGACCCAATCACTCTTTAGCAGGATGCTCTTTAACTTTCAAGTGTTTGAATTCCTTCCAAATTTTTTCTTGTGATTGAGTTCCAGTTTCAAGGCACTGTGGTTTGATATCATGCAGGGAATAATCTCAGTCTTCTGGTATCAGTTGAGACCTGATTTGTGACCTAGTCTGTGGTCTATTTTGGGAGAAAGTTCCATGTGCATTCAAGAAGAATAAATATTCTGTTGTTCTAGGGTGGATTGTTCTGTATGTATCTATGCAAACAATGAATCATGGAACACTACATCAAAAACTAAGTCCTGTATAGTGACTAACATAACATAGTAAAATAAAAAAATGAAAAACAAAAGATTGCAAAATCGGATTTGGGTGTCAGAGTTTGTTTTGGTAGCTGAGGGAATGGAGACAAGACTCTGGGTATAGGATTAAGAGTTCTCTTTGGGCAAGTTGTGTAAACTTCCTGGGCCTAAACGTCTCAATTCAAGAAGGTAGATTAAATTTTCTCTTGCAACATACAAGAATTCATAAAGGGAATCACGGGAGTGTGGGTGGATGGATTCTCACCAAATGGGGAGCATGTGTCTGAGAACAGTCTGAGCTGGGACATAGACCCTGAGGCAGGTGTGGAGGATCTTGGGGGACACTCGAGGCTGGAGGCAGTCGCTCTCCCAAGCTGCTGATCTGGAGGAGCAAGGAGAGGACGTGTGACTGCTGGGAATATACTCTGGCCAGAGCAGTCAAAGAATCGTGTCAAGGATGACTCCACAGTTCAGGCTGTAAACGCTTCCACCAACCTGATGGAAAATCAAGCTCTGCTGGGTGGAGTAGCTGCAGGGAGTAATTTAGTGATGATTAATAAGGTGAATTTCACCTTGGTTCACAAGGGTGCAATTAAACATGCAAATGCTTTAACAAACTTAAAAGTTCATACACATATAATGGTTCTATCTAAGGATCAAATGTGATGATGGTAGACATGAAAATACTTCATGGGCTACAGAGCCCTGCGTTACAACTCCTGCTTGCTGATGCATCTCTGTAGGGTACGCTGGGTGCCCCACCCCCAGACTCTCAGTCCAGTGCTCGCTCTTGTACCACATGGCCTTGTTTCCCACCAGCCCTGGGGAAGGGGCTTACTCTCCTGCAGGGCTATGTGAAAAAAGCACCATAGACATACATTCCTTTTCCTCACTTGTGCTTCCTTCCTGGGGCTCTGGGTAGCCAGCACTCTTTCCTGGTCAACATGGCAATGGTTAGGAATCCAGGCATGAGTATCATGCCTGGCTCTGCAGCCTGAAACTCTCCCTCTTGCCCCGGCTCACTTTTGGGTCCAGATCATGATTTCCAGCTGCTCTGTACCAAGGAGTTTGAGAAGATTAAAGCCCATAGCAAAGAAGGGTGTGATGTCATGGTTCAGAATGCTGGCTTGTGGTGTCGGGCTGACCTTCAAATCCTGGCTCTGTTACTTGCTGGTGGTGGGATCTTGGGAAAGCCCCTGTGTCAGCCTGGGTTCTCCAAGAGGCAGACATGGTTCTGGGAAGCAATGCAGGTCTCAATTAGATGAAACACTCTGTCAAAGTAGTCCTGAGTCTGACTCTGAGCGAAGGAGAGAAGGTTGGGTGGAGTGCGTCTGGGCAGTGCAGCCTGAAAAAGGTTGAGGGGGGTCCCACATCAGAGGAGTCTTGAGTTTTCTAGGACTGGGCCTGCCTTAGTTTCCCTGCTGCCCTCTGTCCCCGATGGATATCAGGTCTAGCAGGTGCACTGTCATGGTTCCCATACCGCTAACCTCTCACGAGACTGGCTACGATCAAATGCCACAAGGCATGAGAAGTACTTCATAGGAGACCCACGTAGAGTGAGCACTTGACAAATTGTAAATCTTATTGTTACCCAAATACTCTTTTGAAGTCAACAAATTTCCTTTTTCTTTTGTTACCAGGCGTTCCCTAGATCGGAGACTGCTAATTTAGATTCCCTGTAAATGAGTGGGCCGGGTCTCACACCTGAGGGTGTGGTGGGTGCTGTGGTAATTAAGGAGCACATGCCCCACTTAAAACATTTTGAAAAATAACCCGATCCAGCTGAAGCAGATGCATCTGTGGGCTGAATCTGGTCTCTGGCCCTCCAGTTTGAAAGCTCTGCCATATACGCACAATGTGGTCTATAACAATTTCTGAGATTCTGGGTTTGCAAAATCCAGGAGGTCAGTTTAATTAAAAGAAAACAAAAATATTTGGGTCCCCCCCCCATTGCTGACTAATTTACAGTGTAGTTGACCAAATGGAGAGATCTGACTGGTTGATTGTAGTTTTCTACAGAGCGGTGTTGGCTTGTCTGAGAGATTTAGAACATGGATGTGGGATGTGAATGGCATGGATTGGGTTCTTGACTCTCCCGATTTCTGGCTATGGGATCTTGGGCAAGTTGTACCATCTCTCTGTACCTCCCCCACAGGGTTTCTGTGAGGATTTAGTACCTGGAAGCATTGAGCAGTACCCGGACCAAGTAAGGCTGAAGAAGTGTTGACAATTATTCTGGGGTTGGGTGAGGGAAAGAGAACATGGCTTTTCTTCATCATTTTATTTCACATAAGCCTAAAACATAAGGGTCAGGAAAATACCCAAATAGGGATGAGTTTCTCCTACCCTGGTGATATAATCATATATAATAATGTCACTTACATAAGCTTCTCTATCTCCCTGGTGAAGCCACCCACACTCTGCTCCACTTCATGCCGTGAACGAATTTTTCTCCCAGGAAAGAGACACCCAGCTTCATGCTAATTATCACTGAAAAGCCGGGACCAACAGGGGGTGCTGGCAAAGGTGGATTTGTCAGTGATTCGGGGGAGAAAGTCTTTAGAAGCAGTGAGTCAGGCCTGGAGACCTCGGAGGAGCTGGTGGGATCACAGAGCCAGAGGCGAACCGTGGCCTTCCCTGGATGAGGCGGGCTCAGCCAGCAGCCCTTTGCAGATAAACGCTGATCTGCCCGTTCCTTTCTTGCTTCTTTCAAATCTGGAACGTGTTCTGCATGTGACACATGCTCATTGTGGAAAAATGTAGAAAATAGAGGGGAGCAAAATAGAAGTGTTAAAGACAGAGCTTGTTCAGCCTTCAGTGTGAGAAATCAATCTCAAACTGGTGCAGGTGATTCAAGAGAACATATTGGTCCCTAGGACTGGGATGTTCCAGGGATGAATCAGGCAGGGCTCTGTCCAGGGCTCAGACAACCCTGAAAGGATGCTCTCTTGCTCTCTCTGTTCACTTCTCCAGGCAGAAGAGGTCTAAAAATAAACACAGTTAACCCCAGACTAATCCCTACTATTTGAACAACCCTACTAGAAAAGAAGAGTCTCGTGGATGGGTGCAATTAGTTGGCTGTATATCACATGCATCCTTGAGCCAATCCCTGGGGCTCCAAATAAATGGTCTGATTGGACGGGTTAGTAAGCCAATGGCCTGAGATGGTGGAACCAAGGCAAGTTTCCCTTGCAGTACACGGAATAATCCCTTTCCCACAGGAAGGAGGGTTTCTGTTCCCGAAGGAAGAGGAAAAGGGGATGAGTTGATGAAACAATGGGAGTCACTGTAAGAAGCAAGTACACGTTTGTTTCTTTCTTTCCTTTTTTTAAATTTTATCTTTTTGAGAGAGAGAGTGTGTGTGTACATGAGTAGAGGGGAGGGGCAGAGGGAGAAAGAGAAGTAAACTCCCTGCTGAGCAAGGAGCCCGACCCCGGAGCTCCATCCCAGGACTCTGAGACCATGACCTGAGCTGAAGGCAGACGCTTAACCCACTGAGCCACCCAGGTGTCCCAGCAAGTACAAATTTCTAATACTACCACCAGGAATAAGGACTGCTAACTTGTTTAGGTAGATCCTTCCAGACTTCCCAACTTACTTTCTTATGTGTCTCTCCTTAAAAGTATATATTAGACATATAGAACATTGGAATATTCTATGCAAACTTTTATAAACTGATTTTGACTGCCTCCTTCAAAAATAATCAATTACATATCTCAAAACTCAAAGGGTTTATTTCCTTGGTCAGAAAATGAAAGAATACAGACAAGCAAAAATGAAATACAATTTATGACTGGTTGCCGCTGAAAGTAGGGCTTTCAAGAAGGCAAGTTAAAGGTATGGTTAAAACACAGGAACTTGTTATGTCTCCTCCTGGACAGCCTATAGTCTTTCTTTGTAGTGTTTTCCACATTTATAGTTATTCATTAATGATTTGCAGTGGCTTATGTAAAATTATTTCATTATGAAATATTTCAGGTACACACAAAAAAACTGTAGATTGATATAGTGAACAACCATTTATACATCCCTCAGTTTGAGAATTATAACGTAACAGGTGCGCCTAGGTGGCTCAGTGGGTTAAGTGTCCAACTCTTGATTTTGGCTCAGGTCATGCTCTCAGGGTCTTAACATCAGCCCCATACATGGAGCTTGCTTGGGATTCTCCCTCTCCCTCTCTCTGCCCCACCGACCCCACAAGCGTGCTCTCTCTCAAAAAACAAAAAGAAACGTAACGTAACAAATACAGTTTCAGCCCACTGGACCCATCTCAGTCTTAGGCCCCTTCCTTTGTCCCTCTTCCCAGTGATGACCTCTATCCTCCAGTTGTGTTTTTTATTCAATGCACATTTAAAGAAAAAAATTTTTAAGTTTATCTTATTTTTAGTGGCCTCTACACCCAACCAAGGTAGGGCTCAAACTCATGACCTGAGGATCAAGAATCACACGTTCTACGGACTGAGCCAGCCAGGCACCCCTCCATGCAGATTTTTATACTACGATTGTATATATATATTCTGTTAACAACATATCGCATTGTGTTGCCTAGTTTATTTTATTTTATTTTATTTTTTTTAAGAATTTATTTTATTTTTTTTTAAAGATTTTATTTCTTTATTTGACACAGAGAGAGAGAGATCACAAGTAGGCAGAGAGAGAGGAGGAAGCAGGCTCCCTGCCGAGCAGAGAGCCCGATATGGGCCTCGATCCCAGGACCCTGAGATCATGACCTGAGCCGAAAGCAGAGGCTTTAAGCCACTGAGCCACCCAGGCGCCCGTGTTGCCTAGTTTAAAACTTAAAATAGAATCCTGCTATATCTATCATTTCATGACTTAGCCTTTTTTCACTATGATTTTTTCAATTTATCAAAATTGTGTTTCGCTTATTCCACTTGCTCAATTATTTCACTGCTACTATTAGTGTTAATTTGTTATGATTGTATTCTCTTGTACAACTATATCATGATTTATTTACCCATTCTCCTGAAAGTGGGCATTCAGCTCGTTTCTGTTTTTCTTCTTCTTCTTAAATTTTAAGTAGGCTTCACATCCAGTGTGGGGCTTGAACTCATGATCCTAAGACCAAGAGTTGCTTGCTCTAGTGACTGAATCAGCCAGGCGCCCCCCTGTCCGGAGCATTTCTCCTTGTGAAAACTGATGGAGCTTCTCCGGGCCCACAGTACACACGCAGGAATGGAACTGATGGGCTTTAGAATCACCCGTCTCCAACTTGACTAGATTTCCCCAAACTGCTCTTCAGAAGTTGTACCAGTCTACCTTCTTACCAGCCTTCCATGAGACTCCCTGTTTCTCCAGCACTTGCTTTTGTTAGATTTTCCATCTCTGCCAGTGTGATGCATGCAAACTGCAGGTCCTTCACCCCCATTATTTGGTCCTGGTGAGCTGGAATCATGTCTCGTTTGCCATGGTTTTCCTGGCACTCAGCACAGCTCTGGGCACATGGAAGATGCTCTGGCCTTGGGGTTGCCTGGGCAACTGAGTTTTTGGGTTCCTCCCATTTGCTGGAGAGGATTCCCGTTCTCCAGGGAGCCTGCTTTCTCCTACCCCTCTCACTTGAAGATCAGAGATCTCTCGTGCATGAAATGGAGAGGACAGTCTGGCTACCCTGTTTGCCTTTCATTTGAGCATTGGTTCTCAAAACCCTATGGACGTGCATCACAATCACCCGGAGGGCTGGTGGGAACACAGATGGTGGGGCCCCACCCCCCAGAGCTTCCTGTGTGGGAGGTACAGGGTGGCCCAAGAATTCACATTTCTGATGAGTTCCTAGGTGGTGGTGATGCTGCTGGTTTGGGAAGCACACTTTGAGAACCATTATATTGGAGAAATATCCAATCCAGACATTTTGGTTACGTTCTATGTAGAATGTCCTTAAAGAGACCAAATGCAAAACTTCAAATGTCATTCTGAAAGTGGATAGCAGAGAGAATAAAAGTCCCATCCAACTCCACTTGGCTGGAGTAGGGAAAGGAGCAGCCTGAATTCTGGGTCCATAGAATGTTCAAGACAGGTGGCAGCCTTTACAGAGACTGATGTAATTCAGTAAGAATGTAAAGGGCAACCCCTGTCATGTTTCTCCTTATACTCCTGGGACCATCCTGGTCTTCTCTTCTTTCCCCTCCTCCCCCTCTTTCTCCTTCAGCTTCATCAAACAGTCATTTAATTCAAGTGTAGACTTGACTGTCATGATACCACAATAAAGGTAGCTCTCCTTTATGGAGGGCTTGGTTTTAAGTGCTTCATAATCTCATCTAATCTGCATCATCGCATCTAATCCTCCCTTCGGTTTATCCAACTGCAATGTCCTTTTCTTTATTATTCCTATACATTGTATTTCTATGAGTGTTGGTTCTTTCATTCATTCATTCATTCCTTCATTCATTCCTTCACCAAATACCTACTGAGCACCTGCTATGCACGAGACACTCTGCTGCTGATGTGGACAAACAAGACAGACGAAATCCCTATTATGGTGCTTACAATCTCTTAAAAGAGGTGATACTATTCCTCACTCAGGGTTGCTGTAGGGATTAGGGTAATGTGTGCCTGGTACATAGGAAGTGATCAATAAATGTTGGCTTCTTTACCCCCAAGAGTTGGTAGCTCTTTATTCACATCTGTGGGGGAGAACTACAGGAACCAATTCTGAGAGACTGACTGTTTTTCTAGAAGGATGCATTGTGCTGTTGTTGTTGTTTTTAAGATTTTATTTATTATTTAAGGAGAGGGTGAGTGGGGGTGGGCAGAGGGAGCGGGAGAGAGAGAATCTCAAGCAGACTCTGTGCTGAGCCAGGAGCCCGATCCCCCTGAGATCATGACCTGAGCTGAAACCAACAGTCAGACAACTTCCTGAGCCACGTGCACTGTTTTTAAAATTCATGCAGCCTACACCCTATTAACCCACCTGAGCAAATACTCACTTTCTTGGTCTCTGTGGGCAAGACTCAAGCTATTGCTCCCCTCTGTCTCCTGTCCCTCTCATCTTCCTCCCATTCCAGCCAGCATCTCAGACTATACATGCGTTTCGACAGACCAGTGCTTTGGGAGAGCTTTGTGCAGTTTTGAGAGATGAAAATGGAGGAATATGGGCTCCAGGCAACCGGTGTGATGGAAAATAGAGGAAAAAGATAAGAGAAATGTGCAGCTTAGGAGGATGTTTGCACAGGCAACGAGAGAAAAATAAGTAACAAATGTCTACTTAGAGGTATTTTCCTTCAAGCATCTGGAGCTTTTGAAGAACTGGGATAGGAGAAATCTACATTTTAGGAATCCAGGCTGCTGTTTATGTAATTTTCACCTTCGGGGACTTCAGCTCCATCTTCGCTGACTGAGTCCTAGTCATTTCTTTGTCAAGCTCGGTTTTAGTGATTTTCATTCCCTCCCCCACCCAGGAAGAGGGTTTAACGGTACAAACATAATTGATGTACTGAAGCCCAAATTGGAGGTCTCTCTTACTATGGACGAGAGAGTTCAGAAGGGAAATGTCACATGAAAATTGTACATTTCTTTCCGCAGGCCTGGCAGAAGTTACACTTGGATTCCTGCTGCTGAACCATTGTAACTGGCATTTGGACTTTTCTACCCAGTTACCCCCTTGTGGTGAGTGAAGCAGTTGGGGGTCATTTCTCCTCTACCTTGTGACCTTGGGCAAGGTCCCTGATCTAGCAGACCCTCATTTTTTTTCATCTCTGGAAAGATAACCACGGCAAAGTACATACACCGAGGTGGTTTCAGTGGGGAGGGTTAAATGAGATACAATTTAGAAATTCTCATCACAGTATGTGGAGCATGTTTACATTCTATGAATAAGAGCAAAAATTTCTTACTGTCCAAACTTTTCTCGTGGAAAGGTCTGAAGCTTACACAGCAATGTAGGGAAAGTGGAATTCTATGGACCTGGCTCCAGCTGTTTGTCCTGCTACCTCTGGGACTTTGGGAAAGTCATTTCTCTCTCTGAGACTATTTTGTCCCAGTTTGGCTGGGTGGAGAAACGAGGGGATAGGTTGGGGGCTTTTAAGGCCCAAGGAAATAGTAAAGAATAACCTATATATAATGTAGTATATATATAATATACAATGTAATATATACTCTTTTATATATTTTATGTGCATTGTATAAGTATATAAGAAACTCTCAACTACACTACATTATATGTAGCACATTACATAGAATATACACACTGTTTAGTAGATATATACTACCTGATATATAGTATCTAGCAAGTTATATGTGTATAAAATATACCATAGCATGCTACATATTATACATTACATAATGTATAGAATATATGCTATAGATCTAAGCACTAGTATATTGATACATCTTCTATCATGTATACCATGTAACAAGAATAGCACATAGATATATATACACTATATATTGTTTATATTCTAGAATATAAACTCTACGTAATGTAGCATATAATATGTATAGTATATACCCACCATATAACACTATAATAAGATACTATATGCTGTATTCAGCAGAATGTCTCGTTAGTATAATATATAATATATATTATATAGATTTGTATAATACAGATGCCACACTATTATTATATACTACATAATATATGTACTTTATATAATATGGTATAGTTTGTAATGTATACTGTATTTAAGCGACATTTATCTATATAATACACCATATTCACGATATATGCTATTTACTGTGTAATACCTCATGTATAATATGATAGAAATGAAAGTTTCTTATGAACCGAAAAGCCATAATTAATAGGAGAAGCTATGAGTCACACAGAGATGTAAATGAGTGCTATGGTTTATTTTATTTTTATTTACTTATTTTGTTTCAATGACCGGCATGGTTTGAAGTGTGACCCAGACTCCTAATATTTTACATTTTACCACCCGCCCCCAACTCCCTCCACACCAGATATTTCTCCTGTATCTTTACTGCTCACTGAACGGCCCATCTCCGCCCAGGGTACTCGCCAAAGAGCCGGGAGTCACACTGCTCCTCTTTCCCTTCCTCCCACTCCTGCACCCTGCCGTCCGGTCCCACAGCTGCCCCGTCTGTTCTACCTCTAAAGCGGGGCCCGCATCCGCCCCTCTACTGCCCAGGTCCAGCCACATCGTCACCTGCATAGACAGCTGAAGGAGCCCCTTCCCTGTTCTCCCCACTCCTTCCCTTGCCTCTTCCTAAGCCGCCCTTCACGCAGTAGCCTCCATGGTCTTTCAAGGGAGGAAATCTGATCACATTACTTCTCAGCTGAAAGTGCTTGATGGGCTTTTCCATCACATTTAGGATAAAACCCAAACTCCCTGCCTTGGCCTGGGAGGCCCTGTTGGCCCTGGCTCCTGACATCTGACTCTGTCTGGAATTACTCCCCTGACCCACTTGACTCTCCATTCCCACACATTGGTGACTGTTCCACTCTTAAGTATGTTGTACCTGTTGCGCCTCAGGGCTTTTGCACCTACTGTTCCCATGACCTGGAATGCCCTTTCCCCAGCTAGCCACATGGCCCACTCCCTCACTTCACTCAGGACTTTACCCAAATGGGTAAACGTCCTCAGGGAGGACATTCCTGACCACCCTGCAGTGTATGGTGTCTGTCCCCTCACTGTGCACTGTCTGTCTCTCTGTATATAATCTACACTACAGAGCAGATCTATATCTATATAGGAAACTCAACTCTTCTGTATTATATGTAGCACATTATGTAGAATATGAACTCTGTTTAGTATATGTGATACATACTACTGAATATACGGCATCCAGTATATATTATATGTATATTTTCTAGTGTGTGTGTGTGTGTGTGTGTGTGTGTGTGTATCTAGTGTAGATATCTAGTACATACTACATCCTCCCCAGGAGAGAAGGGCTCCGTAACACTGCTGTGTGAGTTTTAAGTCTTTCCATAAAAAAGGGTTCAGGTAGTGAGAGATTGCCTAGCTGAAGTTGGTGGAGGATTACCATGTGCCAGGCATGTGCCGAGGTTCGTTTGTTCGTTCATTCGTTCGTTCCTTCCTTAATTCTATCTCGTGTAGCCCTCACCATCATAGCAATGACTTGAAGGGGGTATTACTTCTGGAGGGGAAGTCAGTTCAGAATCAATGTTATTGCTGAGGAGTAAGAGTCCTTAAATGAGTGAGTTCAAGTACAACAGGTGGGCTGTTCTGAAGCTATTTCATATTGTGCGTGAATACAAAGCACTTGGTTCCAAGACCGGACTGAATGGTGGACAGTCGGACAGTCTGGAAGGGGAGACGTCCCATTGCTCATTCCCAGAAGAGTCCTTGTCCAGGGTCAACGTGCCAGCCCCAGGATTTATTAGGGAAGGCAGCCTCTCCTCACCTTCTCTGCCCACAGATCCACGGCCTGAGGAATCTGAGAAATGGCTCCGCCAGTCCTCAGGCACAGTCTGTTTCCACTGGGCGACAAGTATCTCTGGCGTCCCAGGGCTGTACCTTTCACTGCGTCGGTGATAAACCTTGAGCTGTATCAGAGTTACTGGCCTTGTGTTCTGTCGTCTGGGACCTCCTGACTTTGTGTGGTACGCTCAGAGCCACGTGCCCTTTTATTTATGACTTTTATGGAGTCTTCTGTGCAGTTGTAAATTGACTAACCCTCCAGCCGGTTCGAGCCCTCATCAGGAAGCTGTCATCAAAGTGAATCACATTCTCAGTGGCTGTTCCTTCCCCAAAGGTTCATTGCAGAGGCTGGACTGTTTTCCTGCAACTTGCTTAGAGTATCTGTCAGCTCCTGGCAACCCAGACCTTCTAAGCCCAGATGCTTCTTTTCTCCATTAAAAAAAAAAAAAAGTGAAATAAAAAGAGGAAATGCCTGTGTTTGTTCCGGGGGTTCTTTGATGTCAGTATAGCGTTCTGAAACAGGTTCAGTTTCTGGAGCTGTGAAGTAGGTGCAGTTGACATACTTTTATTTCTGGCCCAGAAATATTCTGAATAATTCTCATACCAGGGATTTGGGACAAGGCAGAGATCGATCTTTTCCCGGAGGTATCTGAGAACCAGCAACTTAAGTAGAAACAGAGATTGGACCTTGGACTTAGGATGGACTTGAGTGGAAGTGAGTTCCCTAAAAGCGAAAGATGCTACTGAGTTCATGGTCTCCCTCATCTCTCAACACTTCTCTGTTGAGTCCCCATTTTATAGGAAGGGAGGCTCCCAGAGCTTTTATGACTATTCAGCTTCTTCTGGGTCACACGGATACTAAGTGGTAGGGCCACCATTTGAACCCAGACCATATTGTGATTTTATAAAAATTCATCCATTTTAATGTACAGTCCACTGATTATTTAGTAAACCTGAAAATGTATGCAGCTGTCACTTCGATCCAGTTTTACAAATTTCCATTTGCCCTCCAAAAGATCCCTCACGTTCATTTGAATTCAATCTGCATTCCCGTCTGTAGCTCCAAGCAACACATTAATCGTCTATATGTCTCTGTGAATTTGCTTTTCTCTGGACATTTTCTATAAATGGAATCCTGTAATATGTGGTCTTTTCATTGGCTTCTTATATTTATCCAGAGGTTCATCTATGTTGTTGCAAGTAACAGTAGTTCATCCATTTTCATACTGAGTAGTATTCTGTAAGGGTGTACTGTATTTCATGTATCCATTGACCAATTGATAGACACTTGGCTTATTCCCATTTCCCAGCTGTTATGAATAATTCTGCTATAACCATTCACGTGCACGGCTTTGTGTGGATGTACGCGTTCAATCTTTTAGGTGGATCCCCAGGAGTAGAATTGCTGGGTTTAATGGCAAGTTTGTGTTTAACTTTACTAAAAAACTACCAAACTGTTTTTAAAGTCGATGTTGCATCTTATATCAAACTCCGGTCCTGTGACGCTGACGTTCATATTTTTAATCACTGTATTATATACATGTCTCACTTTCCTCCATGCCATTAATAATCAATTAATGCCGATTCATCTTTATGTACCTGCCTCGCATTACTCCATGCCATTAATAATTTATTAATTTCAACAATCATTGCATGATATCTGTTCTGTGCTGGTCCTGGTCCTAGAAGGCAGGAATAGAGAGGTCAAAGATAAGATTTTTTTTCTACCTTCTGAGATAGATTGGATTATTAATCACAATTCTTTGCCATATAACCTTGCAGTGCACTAGATGAGTGGAGTGGATTTCGCAGCCCAAGGACTTGGGCTGTTGGGAAGGACAGTCTTCTGTGTGCAGTCATTTGACCCCAGCTTGGCCTTAGAAGAATGGGTTTGAGCCTGGAATATTTCCTTACTGCAAGATTCAGTGCTCTTACCATCTCTCCTGGGCTTATGTCCTTCTGAGGGAATATCTTTCTCTGTTCCCAGCTTGACGTATACTTCTTCATTCTCCTTAAGCACATGAGCCAGTGGCTCCCATGCACACCCCCAGCTTTCTGTATTCCAACCCCCAGTGGGAAGGGTTGGGTTCCTTTGGCAGCATGAAATGGGGTAAGCACTGTGTTGGCTATGGGATGGATCCACTGGCCATGGGGGACTGACACATCGCACAGAGCTGGCTCTTGTGTACTCTGTCTCTTGTCCTGCTGCAAGTAAATGCTGGACCATACTGAGCCTTTTGTGCTCGCGGTCTGTTTTCAGCAAATCATGCACTGGTCTCTCCCTTGGGTGCACTTAGCTGCCTTTAAACTCTGGCTGCACTCCTGTTATCTTCTATCCTGTAGCACCTCTGACTACCCAGTGAAATGGTGAAATGTGTGACTTGCTGGTGGCCAAGGGAGCAGTTACCGGATAGGATGCAAACAGGCGCCTCAAATGTGCTTGTGTGTTTTTACTCATCTTCTTGGACTCTTATGACCCACCATAGAAAAGCACACCTACTTAGCTGCCGCTCCTTCAGCCAGAGTGCAAGTCACGGGTCTCTCCTTTTACTTGAGAAAGAAAAAGCGAGTGGGTCATGTTGGTTCCGGTGCTAGCCATTAGGTGGTCCTGTCAACTCAAGACAGCTTGGTTGCTGTGCTGGTTGTAAATACTTGCCTTTCCATAATCTGTACATAATCTATACTTCTGGGGCTAGGAATTTGCACACTGTATTTCCGGTGCTCCTCCTGTGCTGGCTTCCTGTTGGGGGACACTGCCTGGAAATCAGAAGGTGGGAAAGGAGGGGAATTTCTGTAGTTGTAGGGGCAGCAGAGGCTGGGGGATTCCAGACTCCACCATCCAAGGCACAGGCAGCACCTTTTGTGCAATACTAGCCCCAGAGGAGGTGGCCTGTCTGAAAACTCAAAAGACTGTAGCCATATGTCCAACGGATACTCCAACCTAGAAGCATTAGCAGCTTCTAATCTCTGCTTATCACCCTTCTGCTTTTCAGACCCCCCTTTATTTTATTTTATTTATTATTTTATTTTATTTTATTTTATTTTTAGGTAGTTAACATACTGTACAATATCGGTTTCTGGAGTAGAATTTAGTGACTCATCACTTACATACAACACCCAGTGCTCATCATAACAAGTGCCCTCCTTAATGCCCATCACCCACCTAGCCCATCCCCCATGCACCTTCCTCCATCAACTCTGTTCTCTGTCATTAAGAGTCTCATGGCTTGTTTCCCTCTCTCCTTTTTTTCTTTATCCCCTTCCCATGTGTTCAACTGTTTTCTTTCTTAAATTCCACTTACTTCGCTTAGCAGAATATAATCTAGCTCCATGCACATTGCTGCAAATGGTAAGATTTCATTTTTTTGATGCCTGATTAATATTCCATCATGTATACACACACACACACACACACACACACACACACACACACACACCACATCTTCTTTATCCATTCATCAGTCAATGGACATTTGGGCTCTGTTCATAGTTTGGCTATTGTTGATAGTGCTGCTATAAACATCAGGGTGCTTGTGCCCCTTCAAATCTTTATTTTTATACTCTTTGGGTACCTAGTAGCACAGTTGCTGGATTGTAGGGTGGTTTTTTTTTTTTTTTTTTTACTTTTTGAGAAACCTCCACACTTTTGTCCAGAGTGGCTGCACCAGTTTGCATTCCCACCAACAGTGCAAGAGGGCTCCCCTTTCTCCGCCTCCTCGCCAGAATTAGTTGTTTCCTGTATTGTTAGTTTTACCATTCTGACTGGTTTGAGGGGATATCTCATGGTTTTGGTTTGTATGTCCCTAATGATGAGTAACATTGAGGATCTTTTCATGTGTCTGTTGGCCATCTAGATCATAGCCCCCTTACTAATGGTTCTTCCATCCACTCCTAAACCCTTATAATTGATTCCTTTGTTTGGAACACCTAGAGTATTTTCTGCTTTGCTGATATTATTGCTTTCTGAAGCACGAGCATAGGAAACCACTGATCTTGGGGTGGTTGGGAAGAGGGGAATGATGAGAAATTGTCCACTTTTGTGTATGAGAAAAACATTAGCCAACCTTAGTTCTAGAGGTTCAGGAGGGCTTCTAAGTTATATCCATCTGTATCTGTATCATCTATATAATTATCTATCTAACTATCTATTAATATATTTTTTTAAAGTAGGCTTCATGCCCAACATGGAGCCCAATCCGGGGCTTGAACTCACAACCCTGAGATCAAGATCTGAGCTGAAATCAAAAGCCAGACACTTAACTGACTGAGCCACCCAGGCTCGCCTTCCAAATTATATTTGGGAATTGTTTTTCTTCTTCTTCTTCTTTTTTTTTGGTATCATGATGCATTGAACATAGAGAGTCAGTGATTGGATGCCAGCTAACTTGATAATATGACTTCTCTTGGGACTTTTGATTTCTTGTTGATCCTGAAGATCAGCTGAACTAAGCCAGTGATACGCTGAGTTAGTTTAATTGGACATCGTTCCAGGAACCCTGATTTCTCTCCTATCTCGACCTCTCACACAAAGTTAGTGACTCCAGGAGGCAGGCCAGCTAAGAGCTAAGTGACATGGCTCACAAAATGGTGATCTTCCTACCCTTAGCTCTCTGGCCTGCCTCAGCTTACCTCTTTCTCAGAACCCACGTGGCCCCTTTTACCAAAGCCCATCAAGATCCAGTTTTACAGATGACGTCAGGAGGAGTGATTAGGACTGGAGAAACAGGTCCCCAGGCACCATTGCTAAAATGTCTCCTGAGGTCTGCGACAGACCCCAAGGTCTCTGTTGATTACTTTAAGCAAAGCTCTTCAGTTTCTCTGCGGGGAACTTCTCTCTAAGTGACTACAATCAGGTTAGGCAGGTGGCCGATAAAACAAGGCTGAACAATGGGCTTTCTGTTCAAGTTAGTTCATACCAGCAAGAAGCCCTAAATCTGGGGTTTTTTTTTCAGCCTCACTTGGAGATGAAGGAAAGAGTTTGGTCACCCTGCTGTGGGAAAAATAGGCCATTATTGTCAAAAGAAGGCACCTGTCCTAGATTTGAGGAATGCATGGTGTCCTGGATGGTTTCTAGATCTCGGTGGGCTGGCCTGTTGACATCAGTTCACCCTCGCAAACCTAAGAAGGTGAATTCTTCGTGGAGCCGAACACCCGGGATCTGATATCGGAAGCTGCCAGCATCATGTCAGCTCATCTCCTTTTCCCAACTCCCCACTGGAGAAATCCTGTTTCCTTTCAAGCGCACATCACACTGATTCCATTTCAGCCACACAAACCAGCCTGGTCCTTAACACATGGGCTCAGGAGCAGCTGGAAGGGAGGACTTCTTCCTGGAGCCAGGCACTCCGCCTTCAAGTGCCAGCTGGACCTCACCAGAATCACATGCCCTTGGGAAAGTCACCCTACCTCTGAGGACCTCAGTTTCTCCACCTGTAAAATGCAGGTGTCACTCAAACCTGTACTGCTTACTTCACAGTGTTGTGAGGTCCATTTGCATGGACGACATAATGTAAGTGCGGGGTAAAATATCGTCCTGACCATCAGAAATTGTGGCAAGCACACAAGAACAGGTGACATTTTATCTGCCACTCTTCAATTTTATTGATGAGCCATTTGGTTGACCCTTGGATGTCAGTTGGATTGGGAATGCCCCGACGGAACTCTCATACGTTCAGACGAGGAAGGTCTTCCATGTTCTAAGCTGCTGCTCCTCAAACTTTTCCATGCACATGAGTCCCCAGGGATATTACTAAAATGCAGATTCTGATTCTGTAGGCCTGAGATGGGGCTGGAAATTTTGCACTTCTCACACACTCCCAGGTCACATCCTTGCTGGTGGTGTGAAGATCACATTTGGAGTAGCAAGAATCCGAGAAGTATTTTCCCTTGACTCTCTCTTGAAGTCACGCTGCATTTGTATTTACTTGCTTCAAGCTCAAATCCACCTTCTATAGTCTTGAATAACCAAGTGAGCTCAACAGAATTCATGTAGAAATTACTGTAAGTACCCCAGCTGTAGGAAGAAAAATAATGATGTTTGCATTAGGACCAAAACGTGGCAGTCGACTGGGAAGGGTTTGTAGCACACCATTGGCTGTAAGCTTAGCCCAGCACAAAGGGAACCTGTCAGACTGGTCAGAGCAGAGATAGCCATTTCCCTTCTTCCTTTAGCAGTAAAAACTTGAGTGCCCACTCATTTTTGCCTTCCTGCGTTGTGCTGACCCCCAATAAATGTTCGATGAATTCAAAGTGCTTTAAGCGAGTAGGACATTGAGCAGTCTCCCCCTCCCCCGTTAGAAGCCTGTCTGTTTCTTCAAACTTCAGAAAAACTGGTGATGCCTTCATCAGAACCTCTGCTCCCCCACACTGTTTCATTTCTTTCCACATAGAGCTGAACTGGCTCCCCAGCAGTGAAGCCTGACCCCTCTTTTCCTGTAAGTTCAGATTTATAAGGGCAGAGCAGGGAGAGAAGCATCAGGCTCTGGCGTTGGTTATCTCCAGCAGCCCTGAAATAGCCACGCTTATTCTCATGGCTCATGTTCAAATACAAATCTCCCGTTATTCATTGAGAGGAGACAAGTGGCACCCATCAGCTTCGCACCCTTGCAACCGTGTTTCCCCCTGTCCTCCAGAGCAATGGTCTTGCATGACAGCCAAGTCCTTTCGACATGAACAAGTCCAGCGTCGAAGCATGGGGTGACTTGCAAGACCCATGCGCTGAAAGACAAACTATTTTAATGTGTTTTTACGTTACGAAGCCCTGGGGAGTGCAAGGATCTTCCTTCCTTTGATGTTTTTCTCACTTTCCTCTCCTCTTTTCTCCCTCCCCCCACTTTCTTCTTTTCACCATTTTGTATAACACCCATGTGTTGGAGATTGGAAGAATAACAAGGCAGAGAGAGGGGAAATGGGATTCAAATAAAGGAAAATGGAAGGTAAATAGATTTCATAATTCTTGAAGGTGTGAATATCAGGATTTCAGGCTTTTCTTTTGCTCCCCACCAAACATGCATGCAGGCAAATAAAGAAACCCTGTGGGGACCAACACAAGATGAACAAAGTTTTAGAAGCTTTTCCTCAGAAAAAAAAAAGCCGTGCTGATTTACAAGCAGGGTATCTGTTGTGAGGATTTGGAAGGAGATGAAAATGTATCACTAGCCATCTAGACATTTGTCAAAACAACTGAATTCTATGAAGTGGAAAGGATGAACGAAAGAACCAATATGAGGGAAAGACGTTTGAAATGGGCTCTATTGTGTCAGAATTTGTCTGCAAAGACAGGGAAGCTTTCAACTGTGCGGGATAAAGGCTCTCACTAAATGAGAAACCAACCGACCTTGGAGAGGGGCGTTTAATTTCACCTTGAAGGTCATTTGGCTTTGTCAACTCTGGATGTGTGGTCAAACCCTCTTATACTCAGACCTGTCTCAGGATTTTACTTCAGCATCCTTCTTGGGTCCAGGGGGACCTCTCTGCTATAGGTATTTAGTATCTGCCTTTTGGATATGAGGAGGGGTTTGGGATACCTTGATTTATAGTCCCTCCATGACTATTCACAGAGGGGAGAGGTGATTCCCCAAAAGGACAAAGGGGTGCTGTTATCAGATGAATGTGGACCAGGTGCCGCTCAACTGAGAACAACAAATACTTCCCGGACTTAGAAGGTGAAACTTGGTTCCAATTTTGAATTCAGCCTCTGTTGATGTCACAGCTGCCTGGAGGACTCTGGGCCCAACTTCCCACGTGGTGCAGTCGTCCTGTGGAAGCATGACATCCCAGTAGCAATAAGCACTCCTCGTGTTCAGATCTTGGTTCCTAAATAGCATTATCCACTAAAAATGACCAGAGTTCCATGGAGAAATGGCTGATTGCAGGGCTGAGGCAAGAAAGGTACAAGGGATACCTGAAATACCTTTTTTCATCAGAAAATGTGGAGTGCTAAAAAAAAGTGGTGGAAGCATGGCGCAAAGATACAGAAGCCAGCCCTAAGCCCGTTCCCACTGGCCAAATCTGGGATAATCTGAGCATCAAAACCAATAATGGTACTTATGGAGTATAGCTCGTGTGATTAAAGAAGAATCTATGAGTCTGCGTTGATACTGAGAAAGAAAAAGGCAAGAGACAGAGAAGGGCAAGTGCTAGAGAATATCAGCTAATAAATGTAGAACTCGCATTTTGCAACCACCGTGGAAATACTCGATTCTTGTAGGAATCAGCCATGTAGGCTGAAACCATTCGGTGAAATATTCTGGGGAAGAGTGTGGTACCAGTCTCAAGGTATCTCGCCACAGAATCATTGACCCCTTCACAGTAAAGTCACCTTGGGCAGACAACAATGTGAGGGCATCACCTTAGCTGAGTAAGCAGACTTATCATCACGTGGTTCCTGACTTGAGCAATGAGCATGTCACACAAATACTTACGCAGCATTCTTGCCAAAAACAACCATGAGGAGGCAAGCCGATATATTCAGGTTGAGGAGCATTGTGCAAAACAGCTGGCCTGGACTGTTCGAAAACATCAGTGTCCTAAAAACAAGCAAGCAAGCAAGCATGGTTTTTGGCTTTTTAAAAAATATTTTACTTATTTATTTGTCAAAGAGAGAGAACACAAGCAGGGGGAGTGGCAAGCAGAGGGAGAAGCATGCTCCCTCCTGGGCAAGGAGCCTGATGTGGAACTCGATCCCAGGATGCTAGGATCATGACCTGTGCTGAGGGCAGATGCTTAACCGACTGAGCCACCCAGGCGTCCCAAGCAAACATGTTTGAGAGTTGTTCTAGGTGAAAAGAGAATAAGGACAAAAGGACAATTACGTGTGTTATGTGATTGGGTCCTGGACACTCCCCCACCAGAAAAAATCCAGCTCTAAAGGACGTTATCGGGACAGCTGGGAAAATTTGAATATGGGCTGATTATCAGATGATAGTATTAGATTGATAGTTAATCTCCAGAGTGTGGTTAATTAAACTACAATTTTATTGCTCAACGTCCTGATTCTTAGGAAATACATGACAAGCTCTATAGGATTGAAGTATCTGCAACTTATGCTCAGATGACTCAGCCCTATATAAATATGGCAAAATGTTAACAACTAGTCACATCTAAATGTTGGACGTATGTGTTTTTTTGTTTGTTTGTTTTTTTTTTGGACGTATGCGTTTTTGTTGTATCATTCTTAGGAGTTCTCCATCAATGTGAAGTTTTACAAAATTAAAAGTCGGGTAACAGTACATCTGTAGGGCGCCCACTCTGGGCAAGGAGGTTGGGTTCACTCTCAGCCTTTCTGGGCCTTCCTCTTCCTTGGCAAACTGCGGCACTGGTGACGGTCACTTTTTCGGATTTTCTTGGTAAAAGGTGTTGGTGTTCCCAGTCATTGACCAAACTGCGCTCAGAAGATGTGTCCGCGAGTCCACCTTGGAGAGAGAAACGGACTTTTTGGGAAGGTGGGTCCTGAAGCAGCTGGTGGTGAATTTAGGGGCTCATCCCCTAAGGGGGGTCTTCGGGACTTGCCAAGTGAGCTCCCCGAGTGGTGAAGTTTAGTCTCAGAATTGCACGTCAACGTAGGTCAGTTAGATGGGGGCACCCGAACCCTGAAAAGGAAAAACTCACAGATTTGACCATACATCAGTTAAAATTGCCAAGGCGTAAGATGGGGTGAACTCTAAATAATGAGAACTCATGGCAGAATACTATCCCCAGTAGTTACTACAAGTTGATTTATTTTTATTTTTTCCTGATGTATGTATGTATGTATGTATGTATGGATTCATTCATTCATTTGGTTGGTTGCTTGCTTGCCAGAGAGCTAGAGAGTGTGTGTGGCAGTAGTGGTGGGGGTAGGGCAGAGGGAGAGGAAGAGGGGCAAACAGACTCTGTGCTGAACCCAGAGCCCTCCAGGGTCTCCATCTCACAACCCTGAGATCATCACCTGAGCCCAAATCAAGAGTAGTCACTTACCGACAGAGCCACCCAGGGGCCCCTACAAGTTGATTTAAAACAAAACAACCCAGTAGGAAATAGGAGATCATTAGGCAATTTACAATGCAGGACATGGCAAGTGACCACAGCAAAAATCTGAAACTCTATGCAGCTTCCCCAGTGTTTGAAGATTTTTAATTTGAATTTGAAATGAAATATAATCATATATTCCTCAGATTGGAAAAAAATATTAAAACAGTTGATGTTATCTAGAGTAGGAAAGGAAATAACGTTGTATACACCGCTGGTGTGACAGTAAATCATCACAACATTCTTAGGAAAGGCATTTTCTGTTAAAACTTTAAAAAGGGCACATCCTTTGATATACAAGTTACACTTTGAGAAATCCATACTAGAGGAGGGAAGGTTTCAGTAGCTAAGGATGTGTGTTAGTAGCTAAGGATACGTTGTATATAAGTGTGCGCCTAATAGCTCTTGGGGGCAAAAGCAACAGGACCAACCTGAAATGGAAATCATCTGAATGTCTATTAACAGGGTAATGGTTGATGAATGAATGGTTCATTCATTCACTTGCTGTATATTTTTTGAGCATCTACCATATACCAGTCATGATTCTAGATAGTGGGGATAGGGCAGTGAATAATACAGACTTTGTCCCTTTTTCATGGGGCTTATATTCCTGTGGCGGGGGGGGGGCAAAGAAAGACAATAAATAAGAGAAAAAATAAGATAATCTCAAATAGTGACAAATGCTACAAAGAAAATAAGAGGAAGATAATAGGTAATGAGCTAGAGAGTGGCTGGATGGGGGTTGCATTTGAATAAGGTGGTCGGGGATGTCTCTCTCAGGAGGTGACATTTGAACAGAGACCTGAATGATGACAGGGAGCCAGATCTGAGAAGTTCTTGGTGGAAAGTGTTCCAGGCAGAGGGAATAGCAAGTGTAAGTGGGCAGGAGTGAGTGCTTGAGGAGTAAAAAGACCAGTGTGGCTGAAGCCTCCTGGGAGAGGAGGAGAGTGATACGATGTGAGATAAGAGAGGGTGGTGGGGGCAATTCACGTAGGGCTTTGACGTCATGAAAGGAGTTCGTTTTGTATTTAGTATATATAGCAGGGGTTGAGATTTTAACATACCACACTCAAGTTATGTACCTGTATCTGTATAACTATTTGACCTATATCTACCATCTATATTTATATTTCTATTTATATATCTATATCTGTTCATACCCATAGACATAGGTATAGGTATATCCACTTTACTCTTTGACACTACTTTACATTCAATTATTAGAAAACTTTTAAAACTTGTTTTTCCGGGCGCCTGGGTGGCTCAGTGGGTTAAAGCCTCTGCTTTCGGCTCAGGTCATGATCTCAGCGTCCTGGGATCAAGGTCCGCATCGGACTCTGTGCTCAGCAGGGAGCCTGCTTCCTCCTCTCCCTGTCTCTCTGCCCGCTTCTCTGCCTACTTGTAATCTCTCTCTCTGTGTCAAATAAATAAATAAAATCTTAAAAAAAAAACTTGTTTTTCCAACAGCTTGGGTATATAAATTTACTTTTTTAATTGCAAATTTTATGAAATCTAAATATCTAGTATTTCCCATGAAAATTTGACGTCTGAATTGAGATGTGTTGCCAGTGTGAAATACACATTGGATTAAGAAAAAAAGTGAATGTGAGACATCTCAATAATAATTATAAAATATTGGCTACATGTTGAAATAACATTTTGGATATGCTGACTTAATCCATTCCTTTTTATTGTGGAATTATATTCTATTATATACTACAGTTTGTTGATGGACATTTGGTTTGCTTTTCTCTTTTGGGCTCTAGCGAGTGATACTGATAGGAACATTTTTACACAGGTTTTTGTGTGGACCATATTTTGATTTCTCTTGGGTATATATGGAGGAGCGGAATTGCTGAGTCCTATGGTTTTTGCTTTCTTAAATGTGGCTACTAGACAATTTAAAATTATACTTGTGGCTTGCATTATTTCTTTTGCACAGTGCTGGTGTAACCAAATCACATTTTCTCGGGAATTCCCATTCTGCTGAGTAAAGGGAAAATACTTAAATTGGCCAATTAGAAGTGTTTGTCTCTTCCAGTTTCAAGTAGTGTTCCCCCCCCCACCCCATGGGAAGCAATCTCTTTCAGGTAAGATTTCAGCTGGTTTTAAAATCTGTTTTCCTTTTGGGATCATTTCTTTTTATTTTCTTACCTGCTTCCAAAGATGGTATTCCAGAGAGAGCTTAGGGAGAGGCCAATGGTTCCCACTTTCTCCTTGGGGTCTTGATTCGTCCTAAGAAGTGTGGTTGGTTTGGTCTTGGCCCTGGGGATCTGGCAGGCTTGCTCATGAGGAGCGGTGGAAGAAGCCTCCAGGAGGAGAAGTCTCTGGCTGCCACTTACCTCAGCATGCCTCTCCGCTTATCCCCATTTATCCCCAGCTCCGGTGCCTCCGTGTCGGATCAGGAACCCTACAGTTTGCCCTAGCCAGCTCTCCACCGAGGTGCCTTCCTTAGACCTTTCCAAACTCATGCAACTCTAGCACCATGCCAAACACG
Organism: Ailurus styani; assembly: GCA_002007465.1. Classification (NCBI taxonomy): domain Eukaryota; kingdom Metazoa; phylum Chordata; class Mammalia; order Carnivora; family Ailuridae; genus Ailurus; species Ailurus styani. The sequence goes on from LNAC01000248.1 coordinate 1,573,869, forward strand.
GAGAACTATTTTAGGGGGTGAGAATGTTCTTGAAATACTACACCTGAGAGGTGAGGAGCAAGTCGTCCTGTACTGGTGATTCCCTAGAGGTATCTGGACATTTCCATCTCTTCTTGCCTTCCATTCCCAGGATGGAGCTAGGTGATTTCACTGGATCTGGCAAGATTCTTGCAGACCTTGATTTTTAAAATTATAAATGATGTGGGGGGTGGTTACCCAGGTCTATACATTGTTGCATATGTAATAATTGTACTCACCAAACTGTACACTTAATATGGGTGCATTTTATTCCATATAAATTGTATCTCAGTAAAATTGAGTTAAGGAGAGAACAAGTCAGATTTATGTACATTATCCTAAGAAGATATTTATGATACAGAATTAAGATACACTTTTGCATGAAAAAAGCATATTGCAGAGCATTGAGGAAAGATAACATTTTTGTAGTTAAATAAAGGAGAAAAACAGGAAAAAATCCACACATATATTTCATATTTCTAATATAAACACAGAGATTGTGGAAAAGAACACAAATTGCTTCCTCAGGAAGGGACTGGCTGGAGAGTGGAGGTGGGAGAAGGGGATTGTATTTTACTTTGTGCTTTTCTCTATTGTTTGGCTGGTCCTAATGAGCATATAGGATAAATGTTTTTTTTTTTAATTAAAAAACAACAGAGAGAAAATACAATGATAGCAACAACAAGAAAAAAAGTCAGTTAACCTTGATAATTGTTGCTTGGTTCTGGAGGCACATACCATGGGGTTTTTCTTTTTTTTTTTTTTTTTTTTTTTTTTTTTTTT
>LNAC01000248.1:1577092-1606434 GCA_002007465.1 Ailurus styani
AAGAAAGGGTGCTGTACTTTGTCAAATGCTTTTTCAGCATCTATTGAGAGGATCATATGGTTCTTGTTCTTTCTTTTATTAATGTCTTGTATCACATTGATTGATTTGCGAATGTTAAACCAACCTTGCATCCCAGGAATAAATCCCACTTGGTCGTGGTGAATAATCCTTTTAATGTGCTGTTGGATCCTATTGGCTAGTATTTTGTTGAGGATTTTTGCATCTGTGTTCATCAAAGATATTGGTCTGTAATTCTCCTTCTTGATGGGGTCTATACCATGGGGTTTTTCATTGAAAAAGTCCTGTCCACATTTTTATTCTGCTTTGACATCTTTGTGTTTTGACTAGTTACCCCTGGCATGTCCTCTCATTGCATCTTGAACCTTTTTAAATAGCATTTATCCAACTTTATGTTTTTAAAGGAAACTTCAGACTTTATCTGGATTTCCTTAGTTTTTCCACTAACGTCCGTTTTCTGTTCCAGGATCCCGTGCAGGATGCCACATGGCATTTATTTTTTCAGATTTTTGGAGATATAATTGCTATATAATATTATGAAAGTGTAAGGTGTACAGTGGGATGATTTGAAACGTGTGTGTATTGGGAAATGTTTGCCACAGTAAGGTTAGTGAACAGCTCCCTCACCTAACGTAATTACCATTTTGTTGTTAGGCCAGAACATTAAAGCCCTACTCTCATTGCAATTTTCAATTATACAACACAGTATTGGCAACTAGAGTAACTTAGATCCCCAGAACTCATTCCTCTTGTAACTGAAAGTTTATGTCCTTTGACCAACATCTCCCCCTCCCTCCCCTCCCCCAGCCCCTGGCAAGCTCATTCTGGTCTCTGTTTCTCTCTCTCTCTCTCTCTCTCTCTCTCTTTTTTTAAAGATTTTATTTATTTATTTGACAGAGAGATCACAAGTAGGAAGAGAGTCAGGCAGAGACAGAGGAGGAAGCAGGCTCCTTGCCGAGCAGGGAGCCCGATGTGGGAATCGATCCCAGGATGTTGAGATCATGACCTGAGCTGAAGGCAGAGGCTTTAACCCACTGAGCCACCCAGGCACCCTCTAGTCTCTGTTTTTATGAGTTCAATGTTTTCAGATTCCACGTGTAAGTGAGATCGTACAGTATTTGTCTTAGTCTGACTTATTTCACTTAGCATAACACCCTCAAGGTCCTTCCACATTGTCACAAATGGCAGGATTTCCTCCTTTTTTAGTGGCTAAATAATATTCCACTGTATGTGTATATCACGTTTTCTATATCCATTGGTCCACTGATGGGCTCTTAGATTATTTCCACCACGTTGCATTTAGTCCTCATATGTCCTTGGTTTCCTCTGCTCTGTGAGAGTCTCTCCTTCATTCCTTGGTTTTTATGAACTTGATGGTTTTGAGGAGGACGGATCTGGTGTTTCATCAGAGGTCTCTCAATTTGGGTTTGTCTGAAACTTTTTCACACGTTGTAGGCCAGGGAATGGATTTTTGGGAGGAATAGCACGGAGTACGTGTCACCAATGTGACTGATTGATAGCAAAGCTGATCCTGGTGTTGGAGTAAAGATAGTGTCGGCCTAGCTTCTCCACTGAGTGGTGACTAGGTTTCCTGGTCATACTCAAGCTGTTCTCCATGATTGTTAGAAGCTGGGTACTAAGTCCAGCCCACACCCAAGGGAGGGAAATTGGAATTCTCTGTACAGAAGATGTGTCCCTTTTCGCTCAGTGTGTTTATTTATTCAACCATTTATTTACACAAGCATGCACTCCTATCTATTTCTACTTTGGGTTATAAGCCGATACTGCATTATTTATGTTGTCGGCCACATTGTTCCAGCTTTGGCCACTGGAGGCGCTAATTGGCTCCCCTCACACTGCCCCTCTCTTTTTCTTGAGCACTTCCTTCCTGCTTGTCACTATAAAATGCTCCAGGCTCATCTCCTGTTGTCCCTGTCCTATATCTAGAATCATCTATTTTTCTGAGGAGCACAGGTTCCTTTTACAGGGAAATGATATTAAGAAACCCAGCCTGGCAGCTGAGTGGACAAACTTTATTTTCATTGCTCTACTCGTCCATGTTCCCCATTAGGCTTATAAGCCTCACATTGGGGGGCAGTTTAGCTGTCTTTCTCACCATTTTATCTCTTATCCCTAAAATCCGTTCCTTGTTGAATGAATGAAGTTTATTGGAATACATTTTCATTCCTTTCATTTTTTTCAATATTGTTACTCAACCTATTTCCATGGAATGCCGTCATATAGCTAGATCAAAAAAACGTGTAATGTGTTCACTTTCTGTCACAAATTGACTGATATATAATAAAGATATGTGGAACGTGCTCATTGGGTATGGACTACCACGCATGCATTTCGCCCGCAGTCACCCACAGTCAATGCACATTTGCAATTCAAGGTCACTTGTTTTTATTCCTGGGCAGGGATTTGAAAAGGGAAGATACATTGTTTCTCCCTTTTGCAGTTCACCTTCCACTCATTTCCATATGTCAAAATTGGACCGGGGGCTTAATATCGCCTTTCTGTCTTACGGTCTAAACCAAGCTCTCCCTGTCTCTGAGTTCCATGAGTGCCACACTTACACTTACGCCGCACTGTTTACCTTTTATTAATTGTACTAATTTGTATATGTCATGATGTTCCTGTAAGACTAGAAGTCGATTGCAGGCAGGGTCCATATCAGATTCAACTTCTTGCCTACAAATAACAAGGAATCAGCTATTCAGAGGGAATTGGAAATTTAAAAAAATATGCACTTTTTAATCTGTGTTATCTGTCGTAATGTGTAATCATAGCTAAATTCCAGGAGGAAGGAAAAAACCAAATAAATCAGTTGATTAAAAAGAATGGGAAACTACAAAAATTAAATTCTAACTATAAAATTAGAAGCGATCTCTATGTGGAAGGTAGCTAAAATATATATATATGATATTACAATGCAATTCCCTTCTCATTCTTAACCCCTCAGATTTTGTCATACAAACAGATAGCAACAACCATCATCAGTAACCTCTGGCACTGAAGAGGGTATGGTGAAAAAGTCAAAAGATACAGGTCTATGAAATCTGACCTAGAATTACAGAAGCTATACATACAAGAAAATTTATGACAGTGTTGTTTGTGACAAGAAAAAAGAACACAAACTGGAAATAACCTGAATGTGCACCAACAGCAAATGACTGGATAGAGTTTGGTCTGTCTATATATACTACGGAATGTTGGAGAGCCGTTAAAAACAGATGAGCTCTCTAGCTGTTTTCCCGGGGAGATGTCTGTGGTGTGCTGTAAAGTGAGAACGGGAAGGCATGGCATGCTGATGAGTCGAGATCTTGTAAGAACACCACCCCCTGCGAGTCAGGACGGTCAAGGAGAGAAGGGTGCAGGAAGGGACCAGCCAGCCGGGTGGGGGCAGAGGTTCCAGCTGCCCCACTGGGAGGCCAGGTCAGCCTCTCATTCAGGAAAGGACACGCTCACCCTGTATCTTAGTCTGTTCAGGCTGCGATGAGAGAATGCCGTAAACTGGGTGGCTTATAGACAACAGACATTTATTTCTCACTGTTCTGGAGGCTGGGTAGTCCAAGATCAAAATGCTGGCAGATTTGGGGTCTGGTGAGCCTGCTTCCTGGTTCGTAGGCAGTTGTCCTCTTGCTTTGTCCTCCCCTGTGGTAGAAGGGGGAAGGGAGCTCTCTGGGGGGGCTCTCTTACAAGGGCACTAATCCTATTTACGAGGACTCCGCTTTCATCTCCAATCCCACTTCCACATATCATCATCCTTGGGGATTATGACTTCAACATACCAATTTGGGGGGAGATGTAATCATTCAGTTCTTTGCACCTTGCCGTGGCCGTGGTGATCTGTTAGTCTCATCAATTCCCACTGGAAGGTAACATTTCTGCCTGGTGTTCCAGGGGTCTTGGGTGTCATGTAGGGATTTCCCTGGGGGTTGCTCATGTCATCATGCCGTCTGGAATTTTAATGAGAGAGAACCAATTTCTGTGGATTAATTTTTTGTTCCTGGTACTTGAAAATTCTGAGCTTTATCTTTTAGAGAGGGGAGATTAAGAGGGCTGGGCATCAGCCTTCCCCTTTTTACTTAATGAGCAAGGGGTTTTAGAGCATTTAAAACGCCATTTCCATCCATTCAAACAGACGACTCACGTCAGCAAAGGTGCTCAAACTCAGCAGTGTCAAAGAAATGTAAAGTCACAATGAGATGACTCTTTCAGGCTGGGGAAGAAAATGGAAAAGAACACAGATCTGCTACTGATGGGGAAGCAGGGAAAGGGTTGCTGTCTTACATCCTCGATGAAGACAAGAATTCCTTTAGCCGTTTTGGCCACATTTGTTCAAGCTAAGATATGCAGATTATTTAAACACATTATAAAATGTTTGATACACCTAAAACAGTAGAGGTGATAACACACATGCAAATTATGAAAAAAAGGCGAAACAAGGCTTTGTGAGCCTGAGGATCAGATCATCACCAACACCTCCAAAGCCCCGCTCTGCCTGGAAGCTCCTCCCCATATAACCACAATCTTATTCTCTTTCTTTGTTCTATTAAAAACAGTTAAAAAGAAATACATAGACTCTTTGATCCAGCAATCTCTCTCCTGGGACTTCATCTCATCGAAATAAAAAGCCCTGGTGCATAAGGACATTTGTAGAGAGGATATTTATTGCTGCATTGTTTGTAGTTGGAAAAGAGGGGACACATGCGAATGCTCGTTAATGATTGAATAAATTACAGGACATCCACACCATAGAATTTTGTGCAGCCATTAAAAAGCGATGAATTAGAGGAATACCAGATGCCTTGGAGGGATTTCCACGGCATATTGTAGAATGAGAAAACAGGAACCAGGAAAGTGTGTATAAAATGACAAATGCCTGTGGATTGTATAGAGTGTGTAAATACTCGTATTTGCATGCGACTCTATGAAAGTAGAGACAGATTTGGAAGAATATGCTAGGTTGTCAAAAGGGATTACCAGAGAGGGAGAGCAGACTCGGGAGGGGAGCAAAAGGGAAAGAAAGAAAAAAACCAACAAAACTTCTCTGGCCTCCAGTTGCTTTGTCAGAGAAACAGGAATAAAAAGTCCCATCTTATTTTTGTTCCAGGGTTTGCATGAGGGTTTCCTGGGATGATGCAAGTTTTTTCTTGGAAAAAGTTCAAGGCTCTGCCTAAATGTGTGATGGTGGGATTTATTATAAAGTACAGCTGATGCTTAGGATGGTGATGTGATTCTGAGCAAATAGTTTTCTTGTTCTAGGCCTCGACTGGGTTCATCTAGCAGACAGGGGTGATGATAACCAACCTAATGAATGGCTGGTGTCTTTCCGGGTGAGCTGTTGAAATCATGCCGCCTGGAAAACTTTCCCGGTGTGTATTTGTACATTCACAGTCACCCACCACGATTAAGTCAGCAGAATGATTGGTAAGTCATTCCCCCCTTTTGCATTTCACCCACACCTTCTTTAAAACAGTGTCGTTGGGTCTCCCACACACTGGAGGTCTGTACTCTCTCAGGGCCACACCACCCTTGGATGATTCGTTCCATCCCAGTGAAACGGGGGTCCCCAGGCTGCAGGGGATAGACACACTGGTTTGTTTCCTGGAGCTGTGGTCACAAACTACTATGGACTGCTGGCCTCCAAGAAGAGAAACTTACTCTCTCCTCGTTCTGGAAGCTAGAAGTCCAAAATCAAGGTGTTATCGGGGCCATGCTCCCTCTGAAGGTTTTAGGGGAGGATCCTCCCTCTTCTTAGCTTCTGGTGGTTGCTGACAACGCTTGGCTTGTATGCATCACTCCAATCTCTACCTCCGTTGTCACATGGCCTTCCCCCACTGGGTCTCTGTGTCTTAATCTCTTTTTTATAAAAGGACACCAGCCATTGGATTTAGGACCTAACCCTCCTCCATAATGACCACATCTTAATTTAACTAATCCCATCTGCAAAGACCCTGATTCCAAACAGGGTCGCGGTATCAGGCTCTGGGTGGAGATGAATTTTGGGGGACCCTATTCAATCTAATATAGACACAAGATGGGGTTTCATTCTCTCTTTATTCCCTGCTTTTGGTCTTCTGCATGAAGCTGAGCCTCTCGAGGAGCCGTAGAGATGGCATTGCCCACTCTGATACAAATCTCAGTGGGTTTTACCAGAGATCTGTAGCTGAGCCCTTCAAGCATGATCAAACCCGCATTGTGAGGTGGGATCGGGGGTGGTGTGGAATATTCTGGGAACCTTTATGTTGCCTTTGGGCAGCAATTATAAACCTTTGGCAACCTCCAGTCACCCTTTTGCTTGACCTTATTTGGTACTCTGATGAGCAAGATTTTCCTTAACTTTTACAGAAACATGAAAGACAAACAGGCATGAATTTCAAAACCGTAAGAGCCGTTGCTCACAAAGAACCTTTAGGTATAGCAAAGTCATTAAGCAAATTCAGTTTTCAGCCAATGACCTGCAGACAGTGCACATTCCTCGCTCACTACAGATGAGCCAGTTGTTCCATGGCGTGGCTCACACACCACTCGCCTGGCCCAGAGCTGGTGTCTGTTAGTCTCACTTCCTTCCCACCAGACAGAGGACAGTCACCCGTTGCTACCTTTGGAGAGGCACTCAAGGCTCTCCTCTAACAAAAGTGAGGCTTCATGATGAAAAGCTCAAGGAAAGGTCTTTAAAATTCTGCCAATCATGGGTGCCTGGGTGACTCAGTGGTTAAGCGTCTGCCTTTGGCTCAGGTCGTGATCCCAGGGTCCTGGCATCGAGCCCCGCATCAGGCTCCCTGCTCAGCGGGAAGCCTGCTTCTCCCTCTCCCACTCCCCCTGCTTGTGTTCCCTCTCTCGCTGTGTCTCTGTCAAATTAATAAATAAAATCTTTTAAAAAAATTGTGCCAGTCATGTCAGTAATCATGACTGGTCTATTTTTTATTTATTTTTGTGGTAGAATGCACATAACATAAAATTTACCACTTTAACCATTTTAAAGTGTACAATTTGATGACATTTAGTTCATTCACAATGTCATACAATGATCACCTCTGTCTTGTTCCAGAATGTTCTCACCCCAAAAAGAAGCCCGGTGCCCATTCAGCAGTCCTTCCCCATTTTCCTCTCTCCCTGCCCCTGGCGACCACTGACCTTCTCTGTGTCTCTATGGCTTTGTTTATTCTGGATATTTCATATAAATGGAATTGTGCAATATGTGGCCTTTTGTGTCTGGCTTCTTTTTCTTAGCATAAGGTTTTCACGGTTCTTCCACATTGTAGCATGTATCAGCACGTCATTCCTTTTTATGGCTGAATAATATTCCTTTGTATGAGTATACTACATTATATTTATCCATCACTTGGACAAACCTGTTTTTGAGCTTATCGAATAGGTAAGCAGTATTTAGCACATTTTTATTTTGGAATAATTTTCAATTGACAGAAATTTATTAAGATAGTGTAGTGATTTCCCATATACCATTTATCCCCCTACCCTACCTCCATGTCCTCTGTTATTAATATCTGACATCACTGGAATGTATTTGTTAAAACTCAGAAACAGACACTGGCACATTGCTGTTAACTAAACTCCAGACTTGATTTGGATTTTGCCAATTTTTCCATTAACGCTCTCTTTCTGTCTAGGAGCTGATCCATGGGACCATGTTGCATTTAACTGTCATGAATCTTGTCACCAATGGTTGGAGACAGGTTTTCACTCTTTCTTTATTTTTATGATCTTTTTTTTTTTAAAAGACTTTATTTACTTATATGACAGGGAGAGAGAGAGAGATTACAAGTAGGCAGAGAGGCAGGCAGAGAGAGAGGAAGCAGGTTCCCTGCTGAGCAGAGAGCCCGATGCGGCGCTCAATCCCAGGACCCTGAGATCATGACCTGAGCCGANAAAGACTTTATTTACTTATATGACAGGGAGAGAGAGAGAGATTACAAGTAGGCAGAGAGGCAGGCAGAGAGAGAGGAAGCAGGTTCCCTGCTGAGCAGAGAGCCCGATGCGGCGCTCAATCCCAGGACCCTGAGATCATGACCTGAGCCGAAGGCAGAGGCTTTAACCCACTGAGCCACCCAGGTGCCCTATTTTTATGATCTTGACAGTCTTGGGTCTATAGGCCAGGTATCCTGTAGAAAGTTCCCTAACCTGAGTTCCTGTGTTTTCCAGATGCTTTCTTCATGATTACACTGGAGGTTTCTCTCTCTCTTTCTCTCTCTCTCTTTTTTTTTTTTTTGGCACATTATCCAGACATCACTGGGAATATTTTTGCCTCTAAAGATGTCATCCCATAGGATTTGAAAGAGAGCATCCACTTGTCTTTTTCTTCTTTATTTAAATAATTGCAAATGCTATCCAATCTATCCCCACAAATTCTGCAGGGAATTAGGTCCCCATTTTATAGGTGAGGCAGTAGGAGTCTTGTGAGTGGCAGAGAAGAGATTCCAATCCAGATGCCAATGTCATGATCTGTCCAGAACTCCACATTGCACACTGCTGATGGGCTGCTAACTAATTGGTTTGTTCAAGGGCATGTTCAACTGTGCCCTCAGTTCCCCTTTGGAAGAATTTCAATATCACCTAATTAGGTAACATGGTAACTGGGCAACCATTACTTATAATAGACGTGGAGTTGTAAATTATTCTATTTAATTAAGAACTGCACGTTTCCTATTAAAGAAAAGCTTATCATAGGTTAGTAAATTTATTGGAAACACTTAACTTTAGCTAATTAAGCTGTTTGAACTCAAGGCAAGGGCATTCATTAATAATCAAGCCCAAGCAGTTAAGGGCAATTAGTGAAACAGCTGGTCTTTATCTCACTGATAAAGGATGGTTAATAGAGATCTTTACAGCTGTTATAAACTTCCCCAAAGCAATATCCTCTTCAAAAGTTTGCATTAGTAAAGAATACAGAAGAGGAAACTCAGTTTAAAAGAACTGAGTTGGTAGCAATCTCAATCTCCAGCCCCACACTGAGGACTGAGGGAAAGTGAAATCCACCAATGCTTTCCTCGTTGCCAGCCTCTCCATTTTCAGGGCAGAGTCTGACCCCTAAGTCAGCATCATTGTTCTAGTTCCCACTGAAATCGTGTCTGCCGAGGAGCAAAGAGCATGCGTTTGTCATCTATAGATGCAGGGATTATATTTTCGGACAAAAAATGGAGGAATGTTGTCTGCCAAAGTGTCTTTTCTGATCTGTGGATGTATTTATATCGAAGGTCTCGCAGAGTTCCCTCTTTACAGTGATACTGGCTTAAAATTCTTTTTAAAATTGAAGTATAAAGCATTGACTTTTTAAAAAATCTTGGCCAGGTGTGTTGTAGAGCATTCCACATCAGGATTTCTCTGGCATTTCCTCTTGGTGTTGTTTGACTTGTTCCTCTGTCCCCTGTATCTCCCCGGACGATGGAAGTTCACTTCAGAGCCTTGATTAGATTGAGGTCACGCATTTTGGCAAGAATCTTTCAAGGTGATGCCAAGGTGACTTCACACGGCATCATGCCAGGAGGCACATAAAGATCTTTGTCCTCCTCTTGGTGAGGCCAAGCTTGAGCCCTGGGTTAAGAGGTAACACTGGTTCTCCCCATTATAAAGGTCCATTTCCCACTCTAGAATCGGTACATAATGTGTGGGCAGCTCCCTTTATCTGCAGGGAATCCTTCCTGTTCTTGGCTCTTTGTCATCATTCTGGCCCATACTTAAGTGTCACCTTCTCTCATTAGACATTAGGCACCTGCTCTAAGGTGGCCTGTAAGGTCCTGTGTGCTCTGGCCTTGACTGGATCCTGGAATCACCTTGAACAATGTCCTCTTTCCCATTGCAGCTCAGTCACATGGGCCATTTCAGTAGTTGGAGTGCACCATGCTCCCTTCTGTCAGAGCCATGCCTGGAATGCACCACTCTCCTCCTCACCCAATTATCCCTTCTCAGCCTTCTGGGGTGAACCAGGGTCAGTTCCTAAAGGGTGTCTCCTTGGACAGCACATCCCACTCCAATCTGGGTAAAATCCCACTGTTGAATGTTCTCAAAGCACCATGGAATTAAGTCTCCATTGTAATGCTCACCACACTTGGAATTTTCCATTTTATTTATGTAATTATTGTACTAATTTCTGTCTTCCCCCCAGAAGCTAAGCTCCAAAGGGGCAGGGGACCTGCCTGATTGTGTTTATCCTTGTAAAACCAAAACACCTAGCATGGAGCCTGGCACACAGTAGGTGCTCAATAAATATCTGTTGAGTGCATGAATTGGTCACCAGTAGTTGAATGGCCCCAAGGGGACTCTATGTGAATGACTTCTTGAAGGATCCTGGTCCCATTTGGTACTGGGAAGTTTCTAGACTAAGGGCTGGCAAACCTCCTCTGGAAAGGACAAGATAGTAAATATTTCCAGCTTTATGGGCCAGATGGTTGACCGGGTTGGAAGCTGGGGGCTTACTTTCCCCATCTGTAAAAAGGGATAGTAACAGCTCCTAATTCATATGATTCTCGAGAAGGTCCAATAAGCTAATATGTATGAAATGGTAAAAGCGGCTGCTACATAAGTCTCGCTTGGGTTTTAGCTATTATTTTTGGGCTTGTGTATGGTGGGGACACAGGTGACACACGCGTACATCAGTAAGGAAACACACGTTAGGATCAGCTAGAGGGAAGCATGGCAAATAAAACCCTACTGGATTTCCATCTGTGTGTCAGTGACAGGCAGCCTGGATTAAAGAGCCGAGATGTCACAGAGGGGAAGAGCTGACTTGTTCCCAAAGGGAACCGACAACCTGCAGAAAGAAGGAGCGCTTAGGGAGGGGGAGACAGCGGGAGAGGAGCGACAGAGGAGGCTGCAAATTGCTGCAGTATTTTCCCTCGGAAAGTCCCAGGGGTTCTGGCAGAGGCCTTAATCGCCTGTTCTAGGCGGCGGAAGCCTAGCTCCTTGCTCTTTGAGAGCCGTGCTCCCTCTTGCCTCTCTCTGTCTCCGTTAGAGCCTAATCATATTTGAAAGTAGTTTTTATCTCTGATTATTCATCCGTATGTGAGGAGCTTATGGGTCTAAGCCGCCACTTCCAGCAGATCCAGGCACGGGGTCCCATTAATGCACACAGTCCTGGAGCTGGTGAGGAGAGGGAGCCCCACCCCCACACACCCAGGCAGGGAGAGTTTAGGAAATTAGAGGGGAGCTGCCTTGACAGTGGGGAGGGGGAGGCAGGTGGTGCTGGCATGGAGATGGGGAGCGAAACAAACATGAGAACGAATAGCAGTAAGTCCAGCCAGGGCCATAAATCGATAAGGTGGGCTCGTCCTAAAGGCACAGCTCCTCCAACTGTAATAAGATGGTGTCTGTGAGGATTACACATTAGCTTAGAGACCAGTATTTCATTTTCGCTGGCTTCTCCTAATCTGGAGGAGATGGTGTGGGGGCGAGGTTTAATGCCCACTCACACAGTTCAGGTTAATGCTCTGTTAAATCGTGGTGAGGGTCAGAGGGAGGTTTTACCACTCTTTCCAGGGTGGCGGGGTGCAGACGTGAAGGCGGGGAGCCAGCCGAGGGGCAGGCCAAGGACAAAGTTAGAGGGCACTAGGCAAGCTATAATGAAGACAAAGCCATTGGATTGCCCTTGGTTCTCATCCTGACATTTCTCTTTTTGTGTTGTTTTACAGTTGTTTTGCAGTACAGTTCCTGTACCATCTGTTCCTGTACAATCCATGGTTTTAGTATATTCACAGAGCTGTGCAACCATCACTACAATCAGTTTTAGACCAGTTTCATCCTTCAAAAGAAGCCCCATACCTATTAGCAGTTATTCCCCATTTTTCACCCATCTCCCAGCCCTAGGCAACCCCTAATCTAATTTCTGTCTGTAGATTCTGTCTCTGTGCATTCAATTACATGTAATGGGAATTATACAAGATATGGTCTTTCATGACTGGTTTCTTTCACTTAGTGTAATATTTTTAAGATTCATCCTTCTTGGAGCATGCATCAATACTTCATTCCTTTTTACTGCAAAATAATATTCCACTGTATGGACATACCACAGTTTATTAATCTATTCATCTACTGATGGACTTTTTTTTTTTAATTTGAAGATTTATTTCTTTATTTTAGACAGAGTGTGCACGAGCAGGGGGAAGGGCAGAGAGAAAGGGAGACAAGCAGATTCCCTGATGAGTGGGGAGCCCAACATGGAGCTCCATCCCAGGACCCTGAGATCATGACCTGAGCTGAAACCAGGAGTTGCCTGCTCAACTGACTGAGCCACTCAGGTGCCCTTGTTGATGGAGAGTTGAATTGTTTTCATTTTTTGGCTGCTATAAACATTCATATATGTGCAAGGTTTTGTATAGACATATCTTTCCATTTCTTTCGGGTATGTGCCTAGGAGTGGAACTGCTGGGTCCTATAGTATCTCTCTGTTTAACTTTTTGAGGAACCACCAGACTGTTTTTCAAGGTCACTGAGCTATTTTGCATTCCCACCAGCACCGTATTTCTCTACATTCTCACCAATAGTATTTTCTCTCTCTTTTTCACTGTGGCCACCCTAGTGGGTATGAAGTGGTATCGCATTGTGGTTTTGACTTGCATTTCCCTAATGGCTGATGGTGTTGGGCATCTTTTCACGTTCTTATTGGCCATTTTGTGTCTTCTGTGGAGAAAATGTCTATTCATATTCTTAGCTCGTTTGTAATTAGGTTGTCTTTTTATTATTGAGGTGTAAGAATTCTTTATATGTTCTGGATGCACATGTCCTATAAGGTACACGAGGTTTGTGAATATTTTTTTCCCATTCTGCGGGTGGTCTTCACTTTCTTGATGGTATCATTTGCAGCATAGACGTTTTCAGTTTTGACGAAGTCCAGCACATCTGTTCTTTTCTTTTGTCACTTGTGCTTTTGGGGTCATATCTAGTAAGACATTGCCTAACAAAGATGTACTCCTATACTTTATTCTAAGAGTTTTGATACGTTAGTTCATTTATGTCTATGGCCCTTTTGAGTTAATTTTTTTTAATTGATGTATTTTAGAGAGAAAGGGGAGGGGAGAGGAAGAGAAAGAGAGGGTCCAAAGCAGACTCTGTGCTGAGTATGGAGCCACGTGTGGGACTCGATCCCACGACCCCGAGATCGTGACCTGAGTCAAAACCAAGAATCATATCCTAAACTGACTGTGCCACCCAGATGCCTCCTTTTGAGTTAATCTTTACAGATAGTTTGAGATAAGGGTCAAAGTTTATCCTTCTGCCTGTAGAATTCCACTTACTGCACCTTTTGTTGTTGTGACTATCTCGGTGAATGGCCAGTCCATTGTCCAGTTGTTCAGGCCCAAATTCATTCTTGATTCTTTCCTCTCCTAGTCCAAGATCTCATAGAATCTATCTTCAAAAGAGATGTGGATCTGGCTGCTTCTTACTACCCCCACTGCTGCCATCCTGGCTTAATTAATCATCAGTTTTGTCTGGATGGTTGCAGAGATCTCCTCACTGGTCTGTCTGCCTTTGCCCTGATGTGCCTACAGTCTCTTCTTCACACACATCAGCTAGAGAGCAGTGTGCTTACAGTTTTAAAGGAGGTCATTCCATTGCTGTGCTCGAACCCTTCAGTGGCTTCTTCTCCACTCAGTGTGAATCCAAAGTCCTTTCTATGACCTTTAGACCCTGTGGAATACATCCTCTGTCCCTGCCAATTTCCCTCTTTGGTCTCATGGCCTCCCGTTCTTCCTTCATGCACACTGCTTCAGCTGCACTGGACTCCTTGCTGTTTCTCAAACGTATCAGGTACACTTGCACCCCAGGGCCTTTGCGTTTGCTCTTCCCTCTGCCTTGGCATCTCATTCTCCCCCAGATATCTTCATGGCTCCCTTCCTCATTTCCTTCTAGTCTTTACTCCAAAGTCATCATATGCATGTGGAAATCTTTGCACGTCTTATCTGAAATTTCACCTCACCAGTTCTTCCTCTACCCTTTCCCTGCTTTGTTTTTCTCCTAAACCCTTTTCATTATCCACATAATATGTACTCTCCTTATTTATCTTGTTTTTTTGTTGTTGTTGTTGTTATTTGTTTTGTTTTTGCCTTCCCAACTCAGATACCTTCCATGAGGGCTGAAGTTGCATTTACTTCACTGTTGTATCCCCAGAATCTAAATCAGTGTCAGCACGTAGTAAATGGTCAATAAACAGATCTCAAATGAAGTAAGCAGGCTGGTTCTTGTCTTCCCACTGCTTCCCACAATAGCTTCTTAGCAGTCTTTTTTTTTTTTTAAGATTTTATTTATTTGAGAGAGAGAGAGAGAGAGTAGGGGGAGGAGCAGAGGGAGAAGGACAAGCAGACTCTGTGCTAGCTTGATGCAAGGCTTGATCTCATGACCCTGAGATCATGACCTGAGCTGAAATCAAGAGTCGGACACTTAACCCATTGAGCCACCAGGCGCCCCTTTTTATCATAGTCTTAATGACCATTCCAGGAACGTATTACCTAAAGGGAGCACCTTTGGCAGATGTGTTCAGGGAAGCAGCGCTGCTCTGTCTCTCCCAGCTGCTGATCCAGATACGGAGGCCCTCACTGACTATTGGCAGGGTCTAGGTTAAGAGTATAAATAGAGGCTGTACATAATGTATGTCTACATATTTAAACATAAATAATTATGTGTTCTATTCTCCTAGCTTGGTAAATAAATTTTCATAATAACAAAATTTAAAAATGCAAATAAAGCTAAGGTTTTTGTAAGAGCAAAAATTGGCAAAATATCAAACTATCAAAAATGGGCAAAATATCAAAATATACTCAATCAAATCATTGGGTACTTTCAAGATAGTCTGTTGGTGGGCTGGCTGGCAATGTTTGGATGAGTATAAAGAGATACATACAATTCCTAAAATATGTATTCCATAAATTTTCTTTTTCTTGCCTTAATTTTAGCAAAATCACTTGTTTTTATAATCAAGATAGTCACTGATTTATATCTGTTGACAGTAATGGTTGAGTGATTAAAGTGAAATATAATCAGACTCAAGATATTCAACACTCGGGTATAATTTCACCAAGAAAGTATATTATAGTAAAGGTGAAAACTGAAAAACAAATTATTTTTCATGTGTTTTCAAGAGAAGTTACTTCTTCCTAAGGGGTTCAAAATTATTTCTTAAAAATAAAGGTTAAACTACAAATTATGAGTAAGTGTGAATACTTTAAATATGCAAATATTTAAAAAATTCAGATAAAGTTAAAATAGAATTTTTGAAATTTTAGATTTTACTATATACTTTTATTGTTTATTTAATTTAATTTTTATTTTTAAAGATTTTATTTATTTATTTGAGAGAGAGAGTGTGTGTGCATGAGCAGGGGGAGAGGGAGAAGCAGGCTCCCTGCTGAGCGGGGAGCCTGATGTGGGGCTTGATCCCAGGACCCCGAGATCATGATCCAAGCCAAAGCCAGCCACTTAACTGACTGAGCCACCCAGGCACCCCATGTATTTTTATTAAAAAACTATTCCTGGGGCGCCTGGGTGGCTCAGTGGGTTAAAGCCTCTGCCTTCGGCTCAGGTCATGATCTCAGGGTCCTGGGATCGAGT
The DNA here is from genome assembly GCA_002007465.1 of Ailurus styani. Taxonomy (NCBI): domain Eukaryota; kingdom Metazoa; phylum Chordata; class Mammalia; order Carnivora; family Ailuridae; genus Ailurus; species Ailurus styani. Next base: position 1,592,678 of record LNAC01000248.1, read on the forward strand.
CTTGCATCTGGCTCTCTGCTCAGCGGGGAGCCTGCTTCCTCCTCTCTCTCTGCCTACTTGTGATCTGATCTCTCTGTGTCAATTTTTTTAAAGATTTTATTTATTTATCTGATCTCTCTGTGTCAATTTTTAAAAAAGATTTTATTTATCTGATCTGTGTCAATTTTTTTTAAAGATTTTATTTATTTATCTGATCTCTCTGTGTCAATTTTTTTAAAAGATTTTATTTATTTATTTGACAGAGAGAGAGATCACAAGTAGGCAGAGAAGCAGGCAGAGAGAGAGGAGGAAGCAGGCTCCCCGCTGAGCAGAGAGCCAGATGCGAGACTCGATCCCAGGACCCTGAGATCATGACCTGAGCCGAAGGCAGAGGCTTTAACCCACTGAGCCACCCAGGTGCCCCTGATTCTAATTTTCTATGTCCATTCAGTTGTCAATGTCAAGAATCAGTATTATGGGTCCTTTGTTATGCCCAGACTTCTGCATACACAAAATTAAGAGTAATATGAATTGTTTAATACTGCATTTGCTTCAGCCACCATATGCAACTATGGAAAATGCCATCCTGATTCCTGCAAAGGTCCAGAGCCACAAACTGGGACACAAAGAGAAGTGAGAGGCAGTCGGCACTATGGGGAGATGGTACCATGCTGTGCAAGGATCCATTGCATTCACTCCATCTGAGAGGGAGTCTTTGACAAGTTCGTTAAATTGTCTTTATCTTACCAAGGGCTCCTGCCACTCAGATCCTGTTGGCACTCTGCAGCCATGCCCGTTTCTGTCTTTGGCTTTGGTACCACACACAAGACTTCAAGCCCCTTGGAAACAGGTGCCTTCTGTTTTAGGGATTAGGGAGGTCAAGGGAGAAGTGTCTCTCTGGCGCCTGAATGGTGTTACTCACGAGAGTGGATGTTTTGTGTGATGGGTCAGGCTTTGACACTGCCGGTGCAGAGCCCAAGGGACAGAGGGACCCAGGACAGGGCCCCCGGTTGCTCAGGTCTGGGGGTGGGCCTACAGATGTTGAAGAGGAGTTTGAGGAAGGGCCTAACCACCAGGATGGCATCTTGGGGTGCAGAAACCACCTTCTTTTGGTGCTTGTGAGAACCTCCCTGCATATTCCTTGTCCAGGAGGTATTTTCTCACCTCTGATGTGACTGTTCTGTGAATAATCCCAAGAGCTACGATGGTAATGGGGCCAAGAGTGGTGGGCCTTTCCGTTTTACTTAAGGATGCAAGTATTACTTTCCTAATACCGGTGGTTTTCGATTTCATGGACTGAAAGCACTGTTGTAGATAGGTATTTCCAGATATTCTTATCTACAGATAAGAACTAGGCAAAGGCTGTGGTATTTGGATAAAAAAATGTCAACAACCACCCAACCTCACTTGATCAATTTTATTTGAGCTATTAGCCGAGAATATTTTGCACTAGAGACTTCTTACATCAAGTAATAACTGAACGTTAAGCAAACAGATCATCAATTATTAACATGTAGCTGCTATTAATGTAATTCTTTACATATCAGTAACACCAGCTTTTGGAAGGGGGATAGAAAGCTAGTTAAAAGCATCTGGTGTACAAAATAAGAATATAACCATATTCCCTTTGCTAAAATTTTTTTAGATGATCGATCTCTAAATTTTCCATTTAGGAATGGGTGTTATAATTGGGAGACAGAGATGTAAACCCAGTCTGATGTCGAAATCTGATCAAGATGCCAGCAAAAGCAGTATTTGGAAGGCTCAGGACTCTTGTAAATCCCAAATTTTCCTTTAACGTTGGATCTAGATACTGTATTTGCCAAACCCAGGACAATGTCTTTTTGTGAATACATTTTCTTTTACTTATTATTTTGGAGTACAGATTACACATTTGTATGGTCAAAAAACTAAAAAGTAAAAAAAAAAAATGAATATTTGTCCTACACTGCGCCCCCCACCAGTGAGAAATCACTTCTTTCATATTTTTGTATCTGTCCAGAGCTCCTCTACCTGTATCAGCAAATACTAATTTTGACTCTTGTTTCACACTGTTTTGCATCTTGAGTCTTTTGTTTTTATTCCTTATTTACTTATGTACCCTGGAGATCCTTCCATATCAGCACATGGAGAGCTTCCTATTTTTTTTATTTTTTATTATTTTTTTTTTAAAGATTTTTTTTTATTTATTCATTTGACACAGAGAGAGAGACTACAAGTAGGCAGAGAGGCAGGCAGAGAGAGAGGAGAGAGGAGGAAGCAGGCTCCCCGCTGAGCAGAGAGCCCGATGTGGGCCTCGATCCCAGGACCCTGGGATCATGACCTGAGCCGAAGGCAGCGGCTTTAACCCACTGAGCCACCCAGGCGCCCGAGAGCTTCCTATTTTTATTTCCAACCACAGCATACCCGGTTAGAGGGTGCCCATACTTTATTTAACTAGTCCATTCTAGACGGGCACTGGGTTGTCTGCAGCTATTACTTAGGCTAAACACACTGCAGTGCATAATCTTGTACGTGCATGATTTCACATGAATGTAGGGTGAATTTCCAGAAGTGGAATTGCTGGGTCGAACTGCACACGCATTTGGGATTCTGCATAGATCTTGCCCCATTGTCTCTCCATAAGGGTGGTAGCCATTGGTGCTCCCATGCTAACAGTGAGGAGTGTCTGCCTTCCCAGTGCTCATTCATGTTTTGAAGAACTGCTTGAGGGGAGACTGTCCCACTCAGCGTCAACTTTGTAGAAGAGATGAGCACCATTTTACCTCTTTGTTCCCTATTATTCTGCAACCCTTCACTCCTTGCTGCTTGCTTGCTGCAGGACTATGGCCAAGTTACGTAAGCACTTATGCCTCAGTTTCTTCATCTGTAAAATGGGGCTGTAAGAGTACCCACAGCCTGTGATAGTAGCTGGGAGCATTCCATTAACTAATTAATGCATACAAAGTGCTGAGCAGATTTTAAACATTGTAAGGGCTTAAAAATGTTATCTGTTGTTACGTGGGTCAAAGAAATAAGGCCATTTAGGGATTGTTCCATCTCTGCCTCTTCGTGGCCACAGTGTGCTGATATCTATGTCATAAAACTAGAAATGCGCTGAACACTTTCTTAGAGGAAAGGAATCTTGGTAAACAATCATGAGCTCCTTCTGTGGGTTTTTTTTTTTTAAGATTTTATTTATTTGACAGAGAACACAAGCAGGAGGAGCAGCAGGCAGAGGGAGAAGCAGACTCCCCACTAAGCAAGGAGCCCAATGCAGACTTGATCCTAGGACCCTGGGATCGGGACCTGAGCTGAAAGCAGACGCTTAACTGACTGAGCCACCCAGGTGCCCCTCTTCTTTGGGTTTAATTGGAGGAGAGGAAGCTGGAAGTTGCTAATGGAAAAGGGAGCTGATGAGGATGGTAGAGCAGGAACAGATATTTTGCAGGGAGCCTTGGAGAAGGAAAGCCAACCATGCTTACGAGTGCTTTGGCCCCCAAATGCCTGCCTCCAGGAGGAGTTTCTGAACCCCATGTAGCAGGTGCCGAGAGCCCTAGGGTACTTTCTGGCTTGGAGTTTTGCCAGGACAGGCAAGGTTCTAGCATCCTGAGTACTGGGAAGGGATTGGAGATGGAGCCACTCTCTGGGGCCAGGCAGAGGTTGAAGGCTGTTTCTTGGAGTCAGACAATCCTGAGGTCAAATCCTGGCTCTACTACTTGCTAGCCAGATCACCTCGGGTGCGTGCATATTTTTGATCCTCTCTTTCTTCATCTGTCATTTGAGGATAAGTGCCACAAGAGAGGGAGTCTCAGACTGCTTCTTTATTCACGGGGAGACTGTGAGGACTACATGATGTAATGGTTCTTAGGCATGGAGCACCTTGCCTGGCATATATTAAGCTCTTGATAAATGTCAGTAGCTCTTAAGGACATAAATGAATAGGGCTTTACAAACTCTGTGTCTCTGGGACACAAGAGCTCCACGCCCCCTCCTGGGGTGGGGCGGTCTACATTAACAAATTCAAGTCATAAAATCAGAAAAGACCCATTTGGATGGATGTACAGTTATAGAGGAAATGTGCCTCTCAGCATACATGTTATTTGCAACAAAGCAAAGCGAATTTGTAAGCATCTGATTGCAGTTGCAGGGGAAGGAGATCCTGAAAATTTTCCTGCGGTCTTGAGGCAGCAAATGGAAAATGAGTTGTATAGTACTGATTGCTGCTAATTTAAGACTTATAAAAATCGCTGATAACCTCTTCAGTGTTCTCAGCTTTCTTTATGTTATTTACTAAAGGTAAAATCGTCACACTTTTCCATACTCTATCTTTATCCCTTGATCTCATTTCTGTGGTAAGGACATATGTTCCTTAAATACTTCCACTACTTCTACTGTTGTTTTCTTTCTTTTTTTTTTTTTTTTTGGTCCCAAACCATCACTCTCTGGAAGATCTTAATCCTTGTGCTTGGGAATCATCAAGTGTGTCTCATCATTGAGCAGCACATCGGTGACGCTGCTCTCCTTGCCTGGAATGCCCTGACCTGTCTGCTGTGCTTGGCAAGCTCTCACTCTTTACCAGTCATTGCCTTCCTCGTGAAGTATCTCCCAGGATCGCCATACGCCATCCATGGCTCTTGCTTCTTTGATTCTATGGGACTCTATTTAGTGTTCCTTTTATAATGTTTTTCCTACTGGGCTCGAGTTCTTTGCGCACCCATCTGTCTCTCCCTTTACTCTGGGAAGTCTTTGAGTCAAGGATTGCATCCCTCCTTCCCTTTCTTCCTTCTAAGTTCATCAAATGTGTATTAAGTGTCGGGTCCTATGATAGGGCTTGTGACCACAGGAATGAATCAGACATCCTTCCTGCTCTGTGGGAGAGATCTCAGCATGATTTGGGAGCAATTAAAGAATGAGGCACTGAGCTAATCATCTTTTTTTTTTTTTGTCCTCTAACTGACCCTCCAATTATCTGCAATTATCTCTTGAAAGCCTGAGCCAGAGAGGAAATATGACTTGCCAAAGAACACAAGCCTTGCAAGAGGCTGCAAATTAGTGTCAAGGTGAGGGTCAAGAGACCCCGAGGAGGAAGCGATGCTCAGCAACATCATGGCTGTGAGGATTTGGCCAGGTGAAGGAGGGCAGGGAAGGAGGAGGAGGGGCAGGCTGTACAAAGGCTTAGGGGTACTTGGAAACTACCTCTTACAGATGGGAGACTACACTCAGGAAACATGGATCTCCAGGATGCGGCTTGGGGCCTGGCCATACTTCCTCACGCTCTGATTTCTTTCCCATCGTCTCTCCCCCCCATAGCCCTAGGGATCATCTTCTAGAATCTAAATGGGGGTGAGACAGAGAATCTCTTCTCGTTCCTTTTACTCAAGCCAGGAGGCTTACTCGAGGACAGGAGTGTTCTCTGTTTTATTGCATGGCGGTTCATAGGGAGGGCTCTGGGGCCAGGCTGCTTGGGGTTTGTGTGAAGGAATAAGAATGATTAGGCAAGACCAATTTTACTTTTCCAACCCACCTATCCTTGTTTCTTTTTATTTCTAAATTTTCCTTGTTCTTTTTTTTTAACAAAAGATGTTGTTTATGTATTTGAGAGAGAGGGCATGCATGTGTACACAAGCAGGGGGTGGGAGGTGAGGGCAGAAGGAGAAAGAGAATCTTGAGCAGATGCCATGCTCAGTGCGGAGTCCATTGGGAGACTCAGTCTTATAACCCTTAGATCATGACCTGAGCCGAAATCAAGAGTCAGATGCTTTTAACTGACTGAGCCACCCAGGCACCCCTAAATTTTCTTTTTTTAAAGAGAGAAAAGAGAGACGGCAGTTTTTCTACATTAACGAATGAAATTAAGGGAGAGATTGAGGAAAATTGTGTCAGTTACCATGGCATTCCTGGTAGAATTTGCCAGAACCTCCAACTAAAAGGGCAAGTTTTATCTCTGTGACTCAGGTAATTTTAATCTATAGCATGGGAATTATCTCCTTAGCTCCCAGAGATTAGCTTGCTTTATTAGGATATCAAAAAATAAGCAGAAAGATGAGAGAATGTGTTGAGAGATGACTTGCTTTAGTTTGAGGAAATCGGTTCACAGTTAATTAGGGCAAACCTTCGAGGCGACAGGCAGTTCGTAGAATGAGGTTTAATCGTTATCAGATAAGCGTACAGTTAAGAAACTAAAGAAACTACCACGGAGCATTCTTTCTGTGAGGCGCATAGTTACGTGCATCTTTTGAAATTGTTCATAATGGGGAAGTGTATTAATTATCTCTTGCTGCATGGTAATGACACCCAAATCTAGCTGCTTAAAACAACGCACACTTATCATCGCACAGTTTCCGTGATCAGGAACCCAGCTGCAGCTTTCCTGCTTCCCCTGCTTTAAAGTGTCAGCCAGGCTGGGGTCTCATCTCAGGGCTCGAGTGGGGAAGGATCCAAGGGTCCACTTCCCAGCTCCTGTGGTTGTTGGCAGGATTCAGTTCCTCAAGGGTCACTGGACTGAGGGCTTCAGTTCTTTGCTGGCTGTTGGCTAGAGGCCACCCTCAGTTCCTTGCCATGTGGGCATTCCCAATATGGCAGCATACTTCTTCAAAGCCCCCCAAACAAGACGGCAATAGAGTTAGCCAGCAAGATGGAAGTCATGGTCTCATGTAACTGATGATGGAAGTGACATCCCATCACTGTTGCCATATTGTGTTCATTAGAAATCTCAGGTCTTGCCCACACCAAGAGAGGAAATTACATAAGGACATGAAATCCAAGAGGTGGGGGTGATTGGGGGCATTTTAGAGTCTACCTGCTAGAGGGAGGGGGTAACCATAATGTCGGCCTGTAATGAGAACAAGACCTCCCATGTTGGGAAGGTCTCCCAAGCTGTATTTAAGATTCTTTCTTTCTATCTATCTATCTATCTATCTATCTATCTATCTATCTATCTATCTATCTATCATCTGTTTGAGAGAGAGCACCCGTACAAGGAGGGGGAGGGACAACGGGGGAGGGAAAGAGAGATTCCCAAGCAGACTCCATGTTGAATGTAGAGCCTGACACAGGGCTCTGTCTCATGACCCCAAGATCACGACCTGAGCCAAAATCAAGAGCCAGCTGCTTAACCAAGTGGGCCACTCAGGCACCCCTCTGAAGCTATATTTAAAGGATGAGTGATTATTGATCACCATCATGGGCAGAGATGAGGGGATGTGTGCACATCCTGAACATTTTCCATCTGGAACTTGAAACTCTGTCTGGTTTCTGGGGAACTTGAACAGTGTGGAGACCATTCAGCTTCATTAAATCTAAGTGCTAAATAAGACAGTGTCCATGTAACATTTAGGATTCTTTTGGTGACAAGCAATGGAAAATCTAATCCAGGTGGCTTAAGATAAGAGAAAACTTATTGGCTTACCTAATTGGAACATCCAAGAATAAATCTCAGTTCAGGGCTTAAAACAATATATTTTATGTGTTTATTTTTTTTATTAGAGTTATTGGGGTATTATTATATATGGCAAAATCTATCCTTTTTGGAGTACAATTCAGGGAGTTTTAACAAATGTGTCCAGTCATGTAACCACCGCCACAGTCAAGATAGAAAACATTTCTGTCACTCCCCTCCCCCGCCATATTCCCTCTTATTCCTTTGTAGTCAACTCCTCCTGCTACGCTCAGCCCCTGGCAAGTTCTACACTCTTTTCAGGACTTAGAGTTTTACCTTTCTCAGAATATTTTAAAAATGGAATTATACAGTATGTCCCTTTGTGAATCTGGCCTTCTTTTTCTCAGCGTCATGCCTTTGATATGGACTTGTGTATCAGTAGATTATTCTTTTTTTATAATGGAGTTGTCCATTGTATAGGTGTATAATAATTTATTTATCTGTTAATCAATTGAGGGAAATTTGACCTGTTACCATTTTTTGGCAACTATGAATAAAACAATTGTGCATAGCTTTTTTTATGAATATAAGTTTTAATTTTTCTGGTATATACCTAGGAGTGGAATTGCTGGGTCATATAGTACATCTGGGTTTAACTGCATAAGAACCTGCCAAGTTATTTTTGAAATATACCTATACCATTTTGCATTCCCATTGGCATTAATGAGAGTCCCAACTGCTCCTTATACTTGCCAATACTTGCTCTCATCAATAAAAAATTTTAGCCATTCCAACACGTGTGCAATGATATCTCAAGGTATGTTTAATTTGCATCTTCCTAATAATTGATGCTGATCGTTATGGCATATGTGGTTTTTTTTTGCCATCTGCATAATCTCTTGGTGAAGTGTCTGTGCATATCTTTTGCCCATTTAAAAAACTGTATTCTTCCCTATTTTGAGGATACACACCATTCTTGGATAGAATTCTCATAGGCCAAATTTGAGTGACTAGACACCACAGCAGTAATTATATAGTGGGGCCTATTTTTTAAAATCTAAAATATATAAAAAAATGTAGAACTCCTGAGACATTAAAATAACACATCATATAAAAGTATACCGTTATTTTATTATTAAATTTTCAGAATTCTTTATATATTCTGGATGTGAACCCTTTACCAGAAATGTGTTTTGCAAATACTTTATCCCAATCTGTGGCTTGCATTTTCATATTTGTAACCGAAGATTTCAAAGTTTAAAATGTTAATGAAGTCCAGTTTATCAAAACTCTCTTTTATGGATCATGCTTTTGGTGTCATGTCTAAGAAATCTTTGCTTATCTCATGATCACAAAATTTTATTCTGTGTTTTCTTCTTTGGATTTTATAGTTCTGCATCTTTTAGGTCTGTGATCCATTTCATTTAGTTTTTGTATAAGACATGCGTCAGAGTTTATTTATTTATTTGCAAGTGGCAAACCAATGATTTCAGCACCATTTTTGAAAAGACTATCTTTTTATATTTATTTATTTATTTATTAAAGATTTTATTTATTTATTTGACAAAAAGCACAAGCAGGGGGAGTGGCAGGTCGAGGGAGAGGGAGAAGGAGTCTCCTTGCAGAGCAGGGGAAGCTGGATATGGGACTCAATCCCAGGACTCTGGGATCATGACCTGAGCCAAAGGCAGTGGCTTAACCAACTGAGCCACCCAGGCACCCAAAGACTATCCTTTAAAAAGAATTCTTTTTTTTTGAGAGAAAGCATGAGCAGTGGGAGGGTCAGAGAGAGAGAGAGAGAGAGAGAGAGAGAATATCAAGCAGGCTACATGCTCAGCACAGAGCCAATCAAGAGGTGGATGCTTAATTGACTGAGCCACCCAGGTGCCCCTTTCTTACTCATTTTTAAAAACCCCTTTCAGAGATGCTCTCTTTGAAGTCCACCCAGAACACCCAGATAGATTGAATTATTCCCTCACCTGTATCTTGGATGCTTTTCAGTTGTTACACACTCACAATCTATTACAGTTTGTTTTCTTCCATGTTTGTGGCCCTGTTACACTACAAAATCCTTAGAAAACCAAGAAATAAACTCTTAACTATAGAGAACAAACTGATGGTTGCCAGAGGAGTGGTCATTGGAGGAAATGGGTGAAACAGGTGAAGGGGATTAAGGGGTGCACTTGCTGTGATGAGCCCTGGGTGATGTATGGAAGTGTCGAATCACTGTATTGTACTCCTGAAACTAATATTACACTGTATGTTAACTAGAATTTAAATAAAAACTTAAAAAAAAGAAACATATTAGTCTCCATAAACAAGTGCAAAAACATGTTTTTAAAGCACTCAAGTGAAATATAATATATTAAAAGAAAAGTGCACAAGCAATAAGTATTTAGCTCAATATATTTTCACAATGTGAACACTCTTGAATAACCAGCACCTCCAAAACACCATTGCATTCCTTTCTCTTCAAAAGTAATTTCCATATTGAGTTCTAACACCAAAGACAAGTTTTTGCCACTTAAAAAGACATAAATGGGGGCACCTGGGTGGCTCAGTCGTGAAGTATCTGCCTTCAGCTCAGGTCATGACCCCAGGGTCCTGGGATGGAGCCCCACACTGGGCTCCCTGCTCAGCAGGAAGCCTGCTTCTCCCTCTCCCACTAGCCCTGGTTGTGTTCCCTCTCTCACTGTGTCTCTCTCTGTCAAATAAATAAATAAAATCTTAAAAAAAGATATAAATGGAATCAAACAATGTGAGATTCATCCATATAATTACATGTAGCTGTAGTTAGTTGATTTTTATTGCTGAATAGGATTCCCTCATGGGAACACACCACCATTTTTATTTCTCCATTTTATTATTGGACATCTGCGGTTATTTCTGGTTTTTGACATTAAGAACCATGTTGCTATGAACATTTTTGAGCTTGATTTTTGGTTCATGTTTGTGGCCAATTCTGCTGGGTATCATACCTAGGAGTAAAATTGCTGGGTCATAAAATAAGCATTGTTCAAATTTAGTAGATTCTATTAAACCATTTTCTAAAGTGCTTATATGAATGTAAACTCCCACTAGCAGTGTGTGGGAGTTCCAGTTGCTCTAAATTGTCAACAACACCTGATATTGTTAGTCTTTTTTGTGTTAGCCATTCTAGTGGATATGTAGTAGTGTCTCATAATGATTTTATTTTGCATTAATAATAATATTGACTAATATATTGACTAATAATATTGACTAATAATATTGAATGTCTTTTCATCTGTCGGCCATTTAGATATCTTTTCTTGATGAAGTGATCAAGTCTTTTGTCCATTTTTCTGTAGAGTTATTATTATCGATAATGATTTTTAGAAATTCTTTTATACTCTGGATGTGAGTCCCTTTTTAGTGATATGTGGTGCAACTGTCTTCTGCCACTGTGAGGCTTACCTTTCCCTCTCCTAATGATACCATTTTTTTCCCTAATGGTATCCTTTTATGCACATATGTTCTTAATTTTAATACATCCTTTTCCTTTATGGTTAGTGCTTTCTGTGGTCTGTCCAAGAAATCATTTCCTACCTGAAAATAATGAAGATCCACTCCTGTTACCTTCTAAAAGCTTATTATTCTACCTTTTACATTTAGAGCTATAAACCATTTGGGATTTATTTTTATGTATGGTGTGAGGCAGGGTTCAAGTTTTATTTTATTTTTCCCATGTGGATATCCAATTGACCCAGCACTATTTTTGAAAAGACTAGTTTCCTCATGTCCTTTCATATTGTCATAAATCAAGTGTTTATAGATGTGTGGGTGTGTTTCTAGACTTCTACCATTATAATAAGTCTTAATCCCTAATATAACATGCGCTTCTACTTGGTTGTTCTTTAAGATTGTCTTGGCTAGTCTTGACCCTTTGCATTTACATATTGGCTTCTCAATTTCCATAAAAACAGCAACTGGGAATTCAATGGGAATTGTGTTTAAGATCTATAGATTAGGGGCGCCTAGGTGGCTCAGTCGTTAAGTGTCTGGTTTCGGCCCAGGTCATGATCTCAGGGTCCTGGGATCAAGCCCCACATTGGGCTTCCTGCTCTGCAGGAAGCCTGCTTCTCCCTCTCCCACTCCCTCTGCTTGTGTTCCCTCTCTCACTGAGTCTCTCTCTGTCAAATAAATAAATAAAACCTTTAAAAAAAAGATCTATAGATTAGTTTTCAGAGAACTGACATAACTACAGCATGAAGTGCTCCAATCCATGACCATGGTTTATGCTTCCTTGTATTTAGGTATTTTAAAATTCTTATCAGTGATAGTTTAGAGCCTTTCACGTATCAGTCTTACATATCTTTTGCTAGACTTGGTCCTAGGTCTTTGGTATTTTAAAATATTGTAAATAGACTTTCTTGCCCAAATGTGTGCTGGTATATAAAAACACATTTGATGATTTTCTATTTATGTTGATGGACTAGGTTTGTTTGTTTGTTTAAGATTTTGTTTGTTTATTTGTCAGAGAGAGGGAGCACACAGGCAGGGGGAGCAGCAGGAAGAGGGAGAAGCAGACTCCCTGATGAGCGGGGAGACCAATGTGGACTCGATCCCAGGACCCTAGGATCATGAGCTGAACTAAAGGCAGATACTTAACTGACTGAGCCACCCAAGTGTCCCTTGATGGACTAGGTTTTGAAAGCTTGTTTTTCTCTTGGGAGATAGGTTGAGGTATGTACCCCATGTGCTTTTCAAAGCCTCCCAGATCCCTGCACATGGGAGGCAGGGTAGCCATATTGTATAACTCCAGGGAGCATTATCCACACTGTAGTCCAGGAAGGCAACATTTACATAGAGCAGCATGTAATTGATGCCCTACGCATTGTACAACCTTGACTACCCTGTCTGAAGTATATGAAAGGTGGCAGACATTGATAGAGTTACCCTTCTCTGAACTGGAAAATGCCTCTCTTTAATGACTAGTCTGTCATTATTTTCCTCACTGACAGGAAAGACTTTCTCTCCTTCGAGAAATGAAACAGCATCACCGTATGAGTGTGCTCCCTTCTCCCCTTCTCTGTATCTAACTCTTCATATTAAGTTTTATAGCCTATTACACTTCTCTCACCTCTGGGATCTAAAATTAACAATTTGGTTCTTGACTTAGCAAGGAAGCATGGGAAAACAATATTATGAAGGTTGGGAAAGTGGGACATGATCTGGATAGGGCTGCTACATGCAGCTGTATTGTTTGTGCACTGCACAAATGCCCCTGGCCATAGGGATGAATTTGGAGGAAGAGGGCTGAAATCCAGTTCTTCTCTGATCGTTAAGCCATGTGTCCTGGTATGGGGCTGCATCCATCCACAGGGGATGTTTTCTCCTTATTCACCTGCTTGGATGGGATACCATTTTCCATTTATACAAAGCCATCTTCTAGACTAGAAAATGCCTTGGTCTAGGCCTTGAAGGTTGGCCCATCTCTAAGTTGACCATCAGTAGCTGCATTTGTCAGCTTCTCTTGGCACAGATTAGTGGTATTGCCAGCATGCTGACAAAATGTTTCTGGAGAACTCCATGCCCTCTTCTACCCTTTCTGTTTGCCTTTTATTGATTCTTCTCTCCTGCCTTTCTAAGCCTGAGTCAGGAACCCTCCTGTTATTAAAAGCAGTCCCAGTTGCCCATACCTTTCATTTCCTTTGAATTACATTAATTGCCTGACAGCTAAAAAGTGAGCTGGTATTTTCAGATTTCAGCTGCTGGTCGGCAAGAAATATTTACCAGCTCCTGCAGATTTATAAAGATGCCACAGAGATGCCTGGAGACTAACAATCAGAAAATACAGCAGCAAAACAACACTATTTTTCAAGGTTAAATGCTCAGAATGCTAAAAAGAAATTGTCCATAAAGCAAAATAGGGATTCGGAAGCAGGCAGCCTGTACCCTGGACAAAAGAAAGGAGCCGGAGGTTTAAAATAAGATTTCACAGCTTCACAATAATTATGAATTTAATAAGGGGAGCTTTATTTTTAATTTAGTTCCAGTCTGGCAGCCCATCTCCCTCCCTCCCTCCCCCTCTCTGCGGCATGGTAATGCTCTTTAATGTGGCACTAAGGCTGAGGTCACAGTGAGAGCTAGGAAAGGCCTCTAGCTGTAAGACTTTCTGACAAAGAAGTATTTAGACAGATAATGTTCCTGCCCCTCTGCAGGCAGATGGGACTAACTCCCACTGGCTTTACTCCCTCCTGGCAGTCAGAAATGTCTCTTGCTATGTAGGAAGACAGTAGGTTCTGAAAATTCCAACACAGGAAGATTTTTTCCCCCTGATAGGACCCCAGGCTTTATCTCCTGTTCTCCAGGAGCACTGTAATAAAACTCAGCTGAGGCCACCAAAAATGGACATAGACCTCCTGGCCGACACTGCTCCAATGCTTACCCCCCCCCC
>LNAC01000248.1:1607331-1618132 GCA_002007465.1 Ailurus styani
TTTTTTTAATAGAGGTTAAATGAAATGAATTTAACACAAAGTGTATCAACCTCAAATGAACACATCAGTGGTGTTAAATACATCCACAATGTTGGGCAACTGTCACCTCCATCTATTTCTAAGACATTTCATTATCCCCAAACAAAAATCCATACCCACTAAGCAGTTACTGTCTCCAGCCTCTGGTAACTACCAATTTGCTTTCTGTCTCTATGGGTATATCTATTCTGGATATTTCATATAAGTGAAATCATACCGTATGAGACCTTTTGTGTCTGGCTTCTTATATTTTGCATTAGATCTTTTGAAGTTCATCTACAGTGTAACATGTATCAATGCTTCATTCTTTTTTCATGGCCAAATAGTATTCCATTTAACATATATATCACAGTTTGTTCGCTCATCCACTGATGGACATTTGAGTTGTTTCTACCTTTTGTGCTCGTTTGAATAGTGCTGCTATGAACATTCATGTACCATTTGTTCAACTTTCCATTTTCAGTTCTTTGGGGAGTGGAATTGCTAGGTCATTGGGCAATTCCATGTTTAGTTTGTTGAGAAACTGCTGAAGAGATTTCCACAGTGCTGCACCATTTTACATTCCCATTTCAAATGCTCTTTTACATGTTTAAATATATCAGTGAGTAGAACTGGCCCTTACACTCTTGCTGGGAGAGGTAGACAATAAAGCATAAACAGAATAAATAAGTATATACAGTATAGAAGGTGATCTCTTCTAGGCAAAAAAAAAAAAAAGCAAAAGCAAACAGGGTGAGGGGGACTGGGAGTGTGGTGGAGCAGTGGACAGTGGGTTATAATTTTAAATAGGATGCTCATGACAGTCTTCACTAAGAAGGGGATATTGGAACAAAGAGTTGAAGAAGGTGAAAGAATGAGTCAAGTGGATATCTGAGGGAGAGTATCACAGGCAGAGGGAATAGCTAATGCAAAGGCCCTGGAATACCTGGCTTGTTTGTGGAACAAGAAGGCCAGTGTGGTTGGAACAGAGTACACAGGGGCTGAGGAGAGGGCTAAGAGAAGAAATCAGAAAGGTAACAGGTGGCAAGATCGCGTGGAGCCTCACAGGCCATTTTAAGGACTTTGATTTTGAACTGAGTGATATGAGAGCCATGGGAAGGTTTGGCCATAGTACTAATGTTTAAAGAGGAGACATTGGAATTGTCTGGGTGAGAGATGATGGTGGATCATACCAGAGTGAAAACAGTGGAGGTGGAGAGAAGTGGTCAAATTTTGGATATGGTTTGAAGATAGAACCAATGAAATTTCTTTATGAATTGGATGAGGGTTGTGTGTGGGAGTGACAGGAGTCATGGACAACTGAAGTATTTGGCATCCGCAACTGCAAGGAAGGGATTGTCGTCATCTGGTATGGGACAGGATATGGATAGAATGAGGTTTGGTGGGGAAGAAACTCAGTTTTGGACATACTGTGTTTGAGATGCTTGCTTCATCAGCACTAGATGTCTACTAAATTTTAGTCTTTGGGGTTTGTATTGGAGGACAGTGCTGAGAGAGAGAGGAGTTGGAATGGTTGGAATTTAGCATAGCAACACCTCTAGATAGAGGTAGTATCTTGCTCCACTATGATTTCAGGGATAGCCCTTTATAAGGTATCTAGAGAAATTTCTGCAATAGCTGGTTTTGCTTGGTGAAAATAATGAGCGGTAGAGATGGTGGCAAAATGAAGAACATTGGTCTTTCTAAAGGGGACTCAGTTCCAGCTAATTTTTTCCGTGTGAGAATCCAGGCTTAGTGTTGTTAGATCTTCAGCTTTTTATTTTTATTTTTTATTTTTTTTAAAGATTTTATTTATTTATTTGACACAGACAGAGAGATTACAAGTAGGCAGAGAGGCAGGCAGAAAGAGAGGAGGAAGCAGGCTCCCCGCTGAGCAGAGAGCCCGATGTGGGCCTAGATCCCAGGACCCTGGGATCACGACCCGAGCCGAAGGCAGCGGCTTTTAACCCACTGAGCCACCCAGGTGCCCAGATCTTCAGCTTTTTAAAGGAAAACTGAAAGTTTGGATTCTTATGTGAAGTTTCCAAATTAAAAAAAAAAATCAACTAGCCAACAGCTATATAAGACATTGTTTTTGTCAGTTAAAGATACTTGAATATGAACTCTATGTCACGATATTATAGAATTATTATTTATTTGCTTGAGTGTGATAGTGGTATGGTAGATATATTGGAGAATGTACTTATTATTAAGAAATTCATACTGAAGAATTCCAGAGTGAAGCATCCTGTTGTCTGCATTTTATCTCCAAATAGTTCAGAAAAGAAATGTGTGTGTATGTGTCAGGTATATCTGAATAGTAATTACACTATTATTTGAACTTTTCTTTAGACTTGAGAATTTTCAACGTAAGAAGTTAGTTGAGGTGTGGAGGGGGGATACCTAGCCAAATAAGAATGTTTACACGCAGAGGCTGACCTATAGGGGTTGCCAGTTTTCAACCTCTGCCCTAATAAAATATTTTTGTATTGTATTATTTTTGTTATGGAAATAACCTTATTATATATCTGCATTTTATACATCCTCAGGACTGTGAGTGTTCCCAAGATAGAGAAAATATCTTTTTCCTCGAATAACTTTGACCTTGGTTAGGTAGGAGGATTTCAAAAGCCAAATAGTTGTTCCTTGTGATAATTATACAAATTATCCTCTGTCAGAAGAAGAGGAGCTTAATTACTGTGGATTCCTACAAAATGGTAGGAATGAGATTCATAATACCCGCTCACAGGAAAGACACCATCTTGAAAGTTTCCTGTGAGGAATTAGTTAAATGACACACAACAGAAATACAAGACACGTCTTCCTCTATCTCCTTTACCATCCTTTGCATAAATAACTTTTTAAAAAATATTTTATTTATTTATTTGAGAGAGAGAGAGTGAGAGAGAGTATGAGAGAGGAGAAGGTCAGAGAGAGAAGCAGACTCCCTGTGGAGCTGGGAGCCCGATGCGGGACTCAATCCCGGTACTCTGGGGAGATCATGATCTGGAATCATGACCTGAGCTGAAGGCAGTCACTTAATCAACTGAACCACAGGCGCACCTGCATAAATGACTTTTGAAGTCGATTTTAAATCTATGATTTAATTACTCAGAGTTTAGGATCCACGTAATGGGTTAAGATATTTCTTTTCAGGACCTGGGACAGCACTCAACATATGGCAGTCACTTTGTAGATAATGGTTGAAAGAATGAACTGTTCATCCTCTTCTGTCCGTTGCTAGACAAGGGAATCTGAATTTTACGTCACATCTGTTATTTATTGGGGAGGGACTTGTGTGAGATTTCCTGTACGAGTTTGGGACATGCTGAGAGTGTTCGGTCTTAGGCGCTTATTCCCACATGGGCCACAGGACTGGTCCATCTTCAGGAATATAAAAAAGCAATGTTCAGATTTCAAGTTGCTCATAAATCTGCTCCCAGCATTATCATTTTTTATCTGCCTACTTTTGTTTCCCCTGAGTTCAAAGGAAGTGCTTTACCTTAGAAATGATTCACTACTTCTGGGGCACCGAGGGCTTTGAAAGCCACACAATAGAAGTTCCATTTCAAATCCCCCCATTTATAATCATGGGGGAAAGCTGGGTGTTGTCTTGGGGGTTATCAATGATTTCACAAAACTCAACCTTTGTTCCTCATGTGTCCATTTTTCAAAAACTTACTACTCAAATCTCTGAGAGTTGTTGCCCCCAAGGAAACATTTATCTTTGCTTTGACATCTTTTGCGCTGTATCCCTTTTCAGTTCTCCTTTCTAACGTGGGATAAATGGTTCTGTGGGGTTTGGAATGAAGAGTTACATCTTGCAGTATGTTTGGGAGTGTGTAGAAACGCTTTTTCCCTCCCCCATACCTTGGGTTAGACGATGGGGGATTAACCAGTTAAGACAGATAGGTTTGGGTGATGTTATACATTGGATTGTGACCCTCTCACTTGTACGCTGAACCTCTATCCCCCCAGTACTTCAGAACGTGATCTTATTTGGACATAGGGTCTTCGTACCAGTAATTAGTTAGGATGAGATGATACTGGAGTAGAGCGGAATAATCCTATATAACCAGTGTCCTTATAAAAAGGGGGAATTTGGAGACAGACATGCATGCAGGGAGAATGCTGTGTGAAGACGAAGGCAGAGATGCACTGTCAAGGAATGCCAAGGATTGCCAGCAAATCATCAGAAGTGAGGAGAGAGGCATGGAACAGATTCCAGCCTCAGAAAGATCCAGCCCTGCTGACATCTGAATCTCAGGCTTCCAGCCTCTGGAATTGTGAGACAACACATTTCTGTTGCCCACGTCACCCAGTTTGTGGTCTCGTGTTATGGCAACCCCAGAAAACTAAAGCAGGTGATATGCTTATGACATTTGCTAAGGGTCTGTATTTGCCTGGAAGACAATATAGTATAGTGGTTAAATAATTGCATAGTTAGGACCAGTCCCCTGAAGTTCCAATTCCTAGCTCAGTAATCTGGGAGAATTACTTACCATTTCTGAGCTTCCAGTTTCCTCAAAATAAAATGGAGACTAATAGAGATCTAGACCTGATCAGACCATCCCATGGAGTAAATGAGATAGTGTATGTAGGGCAGTAGGCCAAATGTCTGTCACATAGTAAGCACTTGCTGGGGGATACTTATTATTATGGTTATTATTAGTGATAATTGGCAACATTTACTGAGTTCAAAAGAGACCTCTGCTACCTGGATTTTTAATATGGCTCCTCGGATGACACTTAGCCAATGGCTGCAATTTCCCCTCTTTGACCCCTGCTCTAAAGGCTAATGGTTTGGGGCCCTGTGCCCATCTCTCTTCCCTTTCAGGGATTTAATCTCCCCCTGTCAGAGAGGGCTTGTAATTGACACACAAGAAGACCCACTTAAACAAGTGAAAGGAAGATGGTTCTAGAAACTGGGTGAGAATTTGGAGTGGCTAGTTATCAGGATCATGTGTTCATTCACATTCAAACCAGGCATATATATTTAAAGCCAGTGGCCTTGATGCAGAATGTGACTCAGCATGGTTGTTTTGTCTGTCTCCTGTGAGCAGGGGAAGAGATGCAGCATAATAATCATTTCAGAACAACTCACACTTATTGAAACACATGCCAGGTGCTGGACAGTGCCGTAGGACCATTACCTTTTAAAATTCTTTGAGGTTAGATCATATTACTATCCTCATTTTATAGTTAAGGAAACTGAAGCACAGAGAGACTAAGAAACTTGCTCTAGGCGACATGTAGGTCATTACAGAATCAGGATTTGAACCCGTATCTCTCACAGTGCAAAACCTGTGTTCTTGTGAGCCGCTGCCTCAGCAGTGCCAGGAATCCAGAGCCCTCAGGTGTATATCTGAAACTGAAATGGATTGTGAACAAGGCATAGAAGAAACCCGATTATTGCATCGAATGCTGGCACATTAAAAAAAAAAAAAAAAAAAAAGACAAACCCAAACTAAAAACCTGCCATGAATTGATGGCTGGAGCAAAATGATTATCTTCCTTCCCAATGTCTAAATTCAGTGACTGCACCTGAGATTTGTTTTAATCTTACAATTGTCTTGAAGCCATTAATCTTGCCAGGCATTATGGTACAGGTGCATTTTGCCAAGTGGTTCCTCAGGAGCATTTTATTATGATAAAAATCACAAGTCTGACCCTAGTCTTTTTATTTGGTGTATTCTCCATCGTTTTTTATGATAAGCGATATTTCTGTAGTTCACCAACCTCTTCAATCCTGGTTTGTTTAGGGAGAGAATATTAATTAGTGATGCTAAGGAGACCGTGAGCTGCAAATGAAATTTTGGTAATGGAATTCCTTCGACTGTCTTTGCTCCCTAAGGCATTCTCTGTTTAAGCAGTCCAATTGAATGTAATTATCAACCTAAGAATAATAATAATAATTAGTGTTTTTTCCTACTTTAGTCGTTACTCATGGAAAACTGCAAGCTCCTGTCCATTTGTTGGCCTCAGTTCAAAGTGGAAAATAGACTCTCATTTTATGTTTTCTTTTTCTCCATCATTTTCGCTTTGCTCAACTCATTCTAAGCCTGGTGGCCTGACCCTTATACTGGTCCTTATTGGGCTTTTGGGGAGAATTAAAAAAAGATTCTTATTCCTGTTTGAAAGGAAAGTCTGTCCCAAGTGGAAACCCTTGAATAGGCTAACTTGGCTTTTCCACTACAGATTTTCTTGAAGCTCTATTTGTGCACTGTAAGCCAAGATTTTTGCAAAACCTCTCCTGGTTTCCAGTGTCTGTCTCTCAGTCCATCATCTGGACATACTGAGCTGCATGTTTCCAAAAAAGCAAGTCTGGTTTTCCAATTTCTTTGCTGAAAAACCTTCATAGGCTTCCTCCTGCCCTTAGGATAAAATTCAAATTTCTTCTCATGCCGTAATGCTGAGACTCCTGTCTGCGGCCCAGCTTTACCCCTCCTCACTCCATCCTCCTCCCAAATCCAATCATATTAGGCATCTTTTGGTTTTGCTGAGGGACTAAGCCATCTCATCTCTGGCCTTGGCATGTGCTATGAATGGAACATTCTTTCCTCCCTGATTCAGGACTTGATTTAGGCACTAGGTCCTCCTAGAAGCTTTCTCATCTTCACAGGTCAAGTGAGGTGCCTGATGTTAATTTTAGGGAAGCATTAAGACCGCACACTCACAGATAGACTTTGATGGGACTTTGCCTAAACCTCATAGAACCCCAGGAATTTTGTAACATAGCTTAAGATTCTCCGGGCCAAACAGACAAATGAAAAAGTGCTCAACATCACTCGGCATCAAGGAAATACAAATCAAAACCACAGTGAGATAACACCTCACACCAGTCAGAATGGCTAAAATTAGCAAGTTAGGAAACAATAGTTGTTGGAAAGGATGCCGAGAAAGGGGAACCCTCCTACACTGTTGGTAGGAATGCAAGCTGGTGCAGCCACTCTGGAAAACAGTATGGAGGTTCCTCAGAAAGTTGAAAATAGAGCTACCCTACGACCCTGCAATTGCACTACTGGGTATTTGCCCTAAAGATACAAATGTAGTTATCTGAAGGGGCCCATGCGCCCCAATATTTATAGCAGCAATGTCCATAATAGCCAAACTATGGAAAAAGCCTAGATGTCCATTGACAGATGAATGGATAAAGAAGATGTGATGTGTGTGTGTGTGTATACACACATGTATGTATATATACATATATGTATACACATATAAGTGTATATATATGTATACATACAAACATATATATATATACATATATATATATATATATATATACACACAATGGAATATTATGCAGCCATCAAAATGAACTCTTGCCATTTGCAAAGAGGTGGATGGAACTAAAGGGTATTATGCTAAGCGAAATAAGTCAACCAGAGAAAGACAATTATCATATGACCTCACTGTTACATGGAACTTGAGAAACAAGGTAGAGGATCATAGGGGAAGTGAGGGAAAAATGAAACAAGATGAAACCAGAGAGGAAGACAAACCATAAGAGACTCTTAATCTCAGGAAACAAACTGAGGGTTGCTGGAGTGGAGGGGGGTGGGAGAAATGAGGTGGCTGGGGGATGGACATTGGGGAGGGCACGTGATATGGTAAGCACTGTGAGTTTTAAAAAAAAAAAAAAGATTGTTCAGGCCAACCATCCTTCTTAGTTTTCATTATCCTAGAATCATAGCATCCTCTAATATAAGGGATGCTGTACCCCTTGTGGATCCCCACTGTGCACTCATCATAATGCTTCATGTTGAACTGTCATTGTTTCACATGTCTGGCCCCTTGACTACACACAACATGCCTGGGGTCTGTTTTGTGCAGTGTTAACATTCTCAGCACTTAGTCCACTGTTGGCGCTTAAGATTTGTCTACTTGAGTGAAGCCTGTTCGTTAGAATATTGGAAATGATGCAGTTATATTTAGTGCTTAAAGAAGACTCAGTAGATGGGGTACCATATGGGAAAAAATTCAAGTCAAGTAACTGTGTGGATAGTACACTTGAATTCAGAATCTTGATCTAGAAGAAGGGTTTGCAAACTACAGCCAGTGGGCTAAATGCAGGCCATCGCCTGATTTTATAAATGAATTTTAATTGGGATAATGCCATGCCCACTGAATTACATATTGTCATTGGCTCTTCTGTGCTGCAATGGCAGAATTGAATAGCTATGACCAAGACCATACGGCCTGCAAAGCCTCAAATATTTACTATCTGGATCTTTACAGAAAAAGTTTGCGGACTCCTGGCCTTGAATGCCACTCCCAACACATTCATTCCTTTAGCAAAGACTTACTGAGAACCTACTATGTGTCAGGGACTCTTCTAGGGATACACAGTGAGCTGTACAGGCAGAGTTCTTTCATGCAGGGAACTTATGGTCCAGGGGAGGGTGGGGAGAGTAGGAATAAGCAAATAATCCAACATAACTGCAGATTGCCTGGGTGACCAAGTGCTACCATGATATTGAGACGGGCTGAGGTGATGGAGGGGCTGGATAGTTCAGCTACTTTAGAAGAGCACACTGGGGCTGAGATCTGGATGAGGAGAAGGAGCCAGCTCAGGCAGGAGAGGCAAATGGACTAAGACGCTGCGGGACAACACATTTGTCCTGTTACAAGAGCACAGACAGGATGTGTGGGGCCAGAGGGCATTAACTGAAGAGGAGGATGGCCCAGGATGATGTTGGGAGACAGGTGGTCTGGGCTGGACCATGCTGACCTGTTATGGTCCTGGGAAAGGAGTTGGGACTTTATTCCTAGCATGATGGAAACCCAGTGGGGAGTTTTCAGCAGAGGAGTGACAAGATCAGCCTAACTAGTTGCAATTGGAAAGACGGTTCTGCTGTTTGACCACTGGCTTTGTAAAGTGGCTTTTGAGACTCAGCCACTGCCTGTATTGTTATATTAAGCAGATTTGACAGCAGCCAACCTGGTAACGGATGTTGTTTCAGGTGCCGTAAATGACGCCATACATCAAACCCATTGACTTTCTACTTCTGAGATCCCCCAAGGCAGCCCAGTCCACACCCTCCATGGCCCCACTTTAGGTTGGCCAGACACTGTTTATTGGGGTTATGGACAATGGAGCAGCTGCTGAAATTCTGCCTGAATTCTTTTCTGCAAGCAGCGAGCTCCAGGAAGTCCTTGCAGGAAGGGCTTGCTGGGGATGAGGGATGCACCAGACTTGTTGGCACCTGTAGCCTGTTCTTGTTTTGGTTGTTTGAATGATGGCTGGTGGAGAAGGGGAAGGAAGTAGGTCTGCGGGTGTTCCTCGCTCACTTCCTCCCCCCAGCAAACCAAGAGGGTATCTAGAGTTCTTCATTCTTCTGGTCTTGGAAGGAAAGAAGGAAACTAATATCCGTTGAGCAGCAATTTGGAGCTGGTTAGTTATTGTTGGTAGTTATGAACTTCCTTGCTTTCTTCCTTCCTTTCCTTCCCTTCCCTCCTTCCCTCCTTCCCTCTTTCTCTCTCCTTCCTTCCTTCCCTCCTTCCTTTCTTCTTTCTTCCTTCCTTCCTTCCTTCCTTCCTTCCTTCCTTCCTTCCTTCCTTCCTTCCTTTCTTTCTTTCTTTCTTTCTTTCTTTCTTTCTTTCTCTCTTTCTCCCTCTCTTTCTCCTTCCTTCCTCCCTTCCTCCCCCTTTCTCTCTCTCTCTTTCTTCCTTCCTTCCATCTATCTATCCAGCCATCCATCATTTTCCAAGAAATTTATTGAATGCTTTCACATGCCAGACACTATTCTGGGCCCAGGGAGAGACAGTGAACACAGTGAAGTCCGTAACTCTCTTGGCACTGATCTCTGACAGAGAAGACGAACACTAAACAAACAACTATGAACTGGGTGGATAGCTCCTCGGATGAAAAATGAAGTGTGATGGGATGGAGAGAGAGTGGGGGCTATTTTCTATAGGAAAGGGACTGGCCAGGGAAAGCTTCTTTGAAAAGGGGATATTTGAGCAAGAAATTGAAGGAAATAAGGGAGGGAAGCACCAAACTTTCTGTGGATGTAGGTCATTGATATGCCTTCCTCGAGAAGAAACTGCTGAAGATTGGAGAAATTCCAGTGGCTCTCCTGAGGTCAGAAGACAGTGGCCACTGTAGCAGCAGCAATAACAGAGAAAATCTATTAGGTGTTCCATGCTAGGCACTGGATTTAAACATTTTATTTCTACCATCTCATTTAATCTTCACAACAAACCTGTGAGATAGAATTATTATTAGTCCCATTTTAGAGATGATACTGAGGGTCAGAGAGGTCATGTAACGCATCCAAGACCATAAAGCTAATAAGTGAGAAGCTGAGATTCTAACCCAGGTTAACGGGTCTCTAGGACTCTGTCCCCTTCCCCAACCACAGCTGATAAAACTGCAATTTAGAGTGAAGTCTTTTTCTGAAAACCTCTCTTGTCCAATAGGCCAGTGCTACTTCAGACTTCCAGTGGAAAGCTCAGTCCTTTGCACAGAGACCTCGCTGTGACCAAGTGTTGTGAGCCAAGAGCTTGGGTGTCCAATGAAAGTTGAAAGAGACCTAAATTTCTCTTTGAAAGGAATGGGCAGTGCAGCTCCATTGGCTTGAGAAAACATTTACTCACTACTTACTAGGCACATGGGATAGAGTTGTATGAATGTGTATAAGGCTGTTAGCAAGAATGCATTTGATTTGCTGAGTTATAGGCTCCATGGAACTATTCAGTATACTTACAGCCCTTCCTTTCCCTCTCCTCTCCATTCCCCCTGCTCCTCCCCTCCCCCCTCCTCTCCCCTCCCCCCCTT
>LNAC01000248.1:1618289-1688882 GCA_002007465.1 Ailurus styani
CTCCCCCCCTTCCCTTCCCTCCCTCCCACATTATGCCTGGTAATGGAGAGGGAGACAGGCTCCTGTCCACCCGGAGAAGATACTTCAGAAGGGAGGATGAGGTGAGGTGGTTGGTACATGATGAAGGGCGACATGAAGTAAACGAGTAGAGGAACTGGATGATCTCAGATAGTGAGTGCTGAGGGCTGCCAACGGTGCAGTGTGGTAGAGAAACATTAGGATGTCTGCTCACACAGCTGGTAAGTTGAAGCCCCATGGAGAAGGAACACGTCTTCCTGGTGAGGAGCCACAGAAGAGCATTTCAGGTGCAGGGAACATCTCCACAGATGGAAAACTGGGCCTGGAGGTACATCCATGGCCTCAAATAGAGTGATGATTATCTGGTTACACAAGTATTTTGTTGAGGTTTGTAAAAATGAAACAAGGGAGAATGCAAGCACGGGAAAAAGCCGTGGAATTTCAAGTCTGTAAACTCCTGAAAGTGGTCGGTTCTTCATAATTTATGAGATGTGGGAGAGCCTGCCCTGATAGTCTTTTCTAGAACATTAGAAAAGTATGGTCCTAGAGAAGAGGAAGCTAAAGGAGATTTGTAAAATGAGCACTTAAAAATAATTTTGTTAGGGGAAATTCCAAATATATGTGAAAGTAGAGAGAATAGTATAATGAATCCCTAGCTATCCATCACCTAGTTTCAGCAATGATCAACTCATGGTCAGTCTTGTTTTGTTTATGCCTCTATATGCCCTCATCCACATTACTTTGTTCATTTGTTCATTTTGTTTTTTAGATTCTGCATGTAAGTGAAATTATATGGTGTTTGTCTTTCTCTGTCTGACTTATTTCACTTAGCATAATGCCCTTTTGGGCCACCCATGTTGTCACAAATGGCAAGATTCCATTCCTTTTGTGGCTGAGTAATATTCCACTGTGTCTTTGTCCATTCGTCTATTGATGGACACAGGCTGCTTCTATATCTTGGCTTTTATAAATAATGGTGCAATAAACATAGAGGTGTCCTTTCCACATTATTTTAAAGCCAATTCCAATCACTGAAGTTTCATTTATAAATATTACAATATGCATCTCCAAAAGATAGATTCTTAAAAATAATCACCATAGATCACACTTGTAATATTAATAATAATTCCTTAGAACATCAAATATCCAGTCATTGTGCAGATTTCCTACTAACAAATTTTTCAGAATCCAACTAAAGTCCTATGCGTTATGTTTGGTTAGTGTATCTTTTTTTTTTTTTAAGGTAGATCACATTTAGTCAAAATATATCATGGCAAAATGATCCCTTACTTACAGATAGTACAGATTTCTAAAGTCATAAATTTGAGTCATCTTTGAAATTAAGTATCATAAAAGCAGCTTTAGAATATTGTTTTTCTTTTCTTTTTTAAAAAAGATTTTATTTATTTATTTGAGAGAGAGAGAGAGAACACAGAGGAAGAGAGCACAGAGGGAGAAGCAGACTCCCCGCTGAGGAGAGTCCGATGTGGGACTCGATCCCAGGACCCTGGGATCATGACCTGAGCTGAAGGCAGATGCTTAACCAACTGAGCCACCCAGGCATCCCCAGACATTTTGTTTTTAAAGATTGACACAGAGAGAGAGAGAGAATGAGAGAGAGAGAGAAGAGAAGGGCAGAGGGAGAGAGAGAATTCCAAGCAGACTGCCTGCTGAGCATGGAGCCTGATGTGGGGCCCCATATCACAACCCTGAGATCATGACCTGAGCCACCCAGGTGCCCCAACACAGACATTTTAAGTGCACGTATTCAAAACTAAAATAATTAACTTCCATCAAATTCTTTCCTCTGCTGCATTCTCTATCTTTGTTAATAACCCTATCCTCTGCCAGTTTATCCAAATGTGAAACTGTAATGGTTGGTGTATCTTTTAATCTGTAGGTTTCCCGTTCAGTTCTTTTATTACTAGAAAAATGGGTTATTTATCCCTCAGAGCCTTGAAACTCGAACTACAGTTCATGGATCAGAATCACGTCAGAGCTTGTTAGAAATGTAGAGTCTCAGGCCCTCCCCAGCCCTGCTGGCTTAGAATCTGCATTTTTTAAAAAAGACTTCATTTATTTATTCGAGAAAGAGAGAGAGAGATTTTACGGGGTGGGGGAGGGGCAGAGGAAGAGGGAGAAGCAGGCTTCCCACTGAGCAGGGAGCCCAATGCTGGGCTCCATCCCAGGACCCCAAGATCATTGCCTGAACCGAAGGCAGAGGCTTACCTGACTGAGCTCCCCAGGAGCCCCTAGAATCTGCATTTTAATAAGATCCCCAGGTGTTTCATGTGCACATTACAGTGTGGGAAGCACTGCTGCTGAGTTTCCCATGGTCTAGATATTGCTGATTACATCTCTGTGGTGCCATTTGGCATGTTCCTCTATCTTCCATGTTTCCCCTACATTGGTAGTTGGATCTATAAGTTTCATCTGGTTTGGGCCTGATATTGTGGGGTTTTTTTGGCAAGACTACTTCATAGGTGGCCATGTGTTTGTCCATCAGGAGGCACCTAAAGTCTGGTTATCTCTTGTTTTGTGTTGTTAGCTGCTACATGATTCATGCCTGGGTCCATGAATTCATTAGGGGATTATAAAACAGAGCAGGGGGTTGACCTGAACGGACCTGGTTTATTTCAGAAGTGGTTCGTTTCTTTCACGTTTAGTTGTCATTTCTATAACACTAATAATGTATAGCACCAAGTGTGTTTTAGGCACCGTTCTAAGGGCTTTACATAAACTAACGCATTTGTTAATCCTTACAACCCCCCCTGGAATACTGTATTAGCTTCCTGTTGGTGCTGTTAACAGTTTGCCACAAGCTTCATGGCTTAAAACAACACAAATTATTATCTTACGGTTCTTCAGGCCAGAAGTCCAAAGTGGGTCTCACTCAGCTAACATCAAGGTGTTGGCAAGGCCACACTTTTTCTGGAACCTCTAAAGGAGAATCTTGCCTTTTCTGAATTTGAGAGACCACTGGCTTTCTTCCCCTTCTTCTGTCTTCATATTCAGCACTGTTATGTCTTCAAATCTGACTCTCTGTTCCTCCTGCTCCCACCCTTTAGGGTACATTGTGGTTATATTGGGTCCATATGGATAATCCAGAATAATCTCCACATTTTAAGGTCAGCTGACCTTAACTCCATCTGTGATCTTAGTTGCTCTGTGTCATAGAACCTAACACATTCACAGCGTCCAGGATTTAGAACCTGGACATCTTTGAAGGGCCATTTTTCTGCCAACCACAATCAGGCCTTGTGATTCCTGTTTTACAGATGAGGGAAGTGAAATCCCTCCAGGTTAAATAGCTCACCCAAGCTCACACAGATCCTAACTGTTGGAGCTGGGATACAAACATGGGGAGTCCAGCTCCAGAGTTCGTGTTTTGAACCCTGTAGATATAAGGTCACTTCGATAGTTCTTACTCAACACCCTATTTTCTGAATCCTTGACCTTGCCAACCAGCCTACATTTTAGGGACATTGAAGCTGATGGCTATCAGGGGGTTTCTGTACACAACTGTTAATTGGTGAATTCACTGCCCTCTGGGATGGGGAGTGGGCATTTGCCCCCCAAAATGTGGCAAAAATGGGTTTCTTTTATGTTGTTTCTCTTTAGACCCAGTCATGTGTCAGTTGCATTGGGGAAACTGAGTCAGTCCAACAACAGGTCCTAACCTTTGTGTGTGTGTGTGTGCGTGTGAGTGCGTGTGCCACAGATATCTTTGGCATCTGGTGAAGTCTATAGACTCTGTCAGAACAACACAGAAAGTAAATGCAGAAAGTAAGCTGTGTAGAATTCCTTTGTAATTATCCTAAAATATAATTATAAAAAATTTTAAAAACGACCAAATTTGTGTCACAGTAACATATGCTTCTTTTTTTTTAAAGATTTTATTTATTTATTTGACAGAGAGAGAGAGAGAGAGAGAGAGAGAGAGAGCACAAGCAGGGGGAGTGGCAGGCAGAGGGAGAGGGAGAAGCAGACTCTCCACAGAGCAGGGGGAGCCCATTGTGGGACTCGATCCCAGGACTCCAGGATCATGACCTGAGCTGAACACAGTTGCTTAACCAACTGAGCCACCCAGGCACCCAATATATGCTTCTTTACTAATGCATAAAATAACAAGATTTAGTGGCAGGCCTAATAACTAATTTCAGTTAGTGATGCATGTAGATAATATATTGAGATGTCTATAACGACTGTAATGATATATGAAAATATCCGTGATTTATATTAGTGACAAAGTCACAGATACTGTGGATATTACTGTGGTTTGTTGCCTA
This sequence comes from Ailurus styani, assembly GCA_002007465.1. NCBI lineage: Eukaryota > Metazoa > Chordata > Mammalia > Carnivora > Ailuridae > Ailurus > Ailurus styani. The sequence continues at coordinate 1,622,597 of LNAC01000248.1, forward strand.
CATTTGAGCAAATGCTGAAAATCAGTTAGAGGTTACATACAGAAAATGGGGATTTTTCCATTCAAGTTCACAGACCCCCTGAAGTCCATCTACAAACCTCAGGTTAGGAACCCTGTCTAGTATCTCCTTGATGTGTGCTACTCAGTCCCTATTTCTCTTAATTTAATGGAACCCAACAAGTGTCAGTTGAGACTATACTCTGGGCAACACATGTGCCAGCTACTTGGTATAGAAAGTAGACCAAACAGATCTGGTCTTGCCCTGAATCTTTAGATGGCTCTGGGCACTACGGTCTTTAAAGAACAGAGTTCTTTTAAGCTCCACCCCCTTCCCAGGGTTGTATATTTTAACTATTCAATCTGACCACAAGCTCTTGGAAAGCAGAAGTGATCCTGAACCTTTCCTGTTGCTCAGCCTCAGATCGTAGGCACTAAAGTAATAGGAGGTTCAAAGGTTAGTGTTTCCCAAAGTGTGGTCTGTACTCCTCTGGGGGTATGCAAAATGATTTTCAGTGGTCCATGGAAAACACATTTTTCCATTTTATCAACAATGAATTTATTTTAATCTATATAGAAAGAAGTATAAAACAAGCCACCTCAACACATGATGTGGGTTGCTATTGTTTGGGATGAAGGTTTTTTTTTTCCTTTTAAAATTATGGTGGAAAGCACAACATTAAATTTATAATCTTCATAATTTTTAAAAATTTTTAAATTTTTAATTAATTAATTAATTAATTAATTTTAAGATTTTATTTATTCATTTGACACAGAGAGAGATTACAAGTAGGCAGAGAGGCAGGCAGAGAGAGAGGAGAGAGGAGGAAGCAGGCTCCCTGCTGAGCAGAGAGCCCGATGTGGGCCTTGATCCCAGGACCCTGGGATCATGACCTGAGCCGAAGGCAGCGGCTTTAACCCACTGAGCCACCCAGGTGCCCTTATTTTTTAATTTAAATTCAATCAACCAACATGGAGTACATCATTACTTTCAGATGTAGAGTTCAGTAATTCTTCAGGTACATATAACACCCACTGCTCATCACGTCATGCACTCTCCTTAATAATGCCCATCACCCAGTTACCCCACCCCCTCACCCACCTCCCCTCCAGCAACCCTCAGTTTGTTTCCTAGAGTTCAGTGTCTCTTATGGCTTGCCTCCCTCTTAATTTTCATCTTATTTTGTTTTTCCTCTCCTTCCTCTATGGTCCTCTGCATTGTTTCTTATATTCCTCATATGAATGAAACCATATAATTGTCTTTCTTGGATTGACTTATTTTGCTTAGCATAATAACCTCCAGTTCCATCCATGTTGATGTAAATGTAAGATTTCATCCCTTCTGATGGCTGAGTAATATTCCATTGTATATATGAATCACATCTTCTTTAGCCATCTGTTGAAAGACAGCTCGGGTCCTTCCACAGTTTGGCTATTGTGGATATTGTTGTTATGAACATTGGGTTGCACGTACCCCTTCAGATCACTACATTTGTATCTTTGGGGCAAATACCCAATAGTGCAGTTGCTGGGTTGTAGGGTAGCTCTCTTTTTAATGTCTGGAGGAACCTCCATACTGTTTTCCAGAGTGGCTGCACCAGCTTGCATTCCCACCAACAGTGTAGGAGGGTTTCCCTTTCTCCACATCCTTGCCAACATTTGTTGTTCCCTGTCTTGTTTAGCCATTCTGACTGGTGTGTTGTGGTATTTCATTGTGGTTTTGATTTGTATTTCCCTGATGTTGAGCGATGTGGAGCATTTTTTTATGTATCTGTTAGCCATTTGTATGTCTTCTTTGGAGAAATGTCTGTTCATATCTTCTGCCCATTTCTTGACTTGATTATTTGTTTTTTGGGTTTTTTGTTGTTGTTGGGTTTTTTTTTTTTTGGTGTTGAGTCTGATAAGTTCTTTATAGATCTTGGATACTAGTCCTTTATCAGATAAGTCATTTGCAAATATCTTCTCCCATTCCATAGGTTGCCTTTTAGTTTTGTTGACTGTTTCCTTTGCTGTGCCAAAACTTTTTATCTTGATGAAGTCCCAGTAATTCATTTTTGCTTCTGTTTCCCTTGCCTTTGGAGACGTGTCTAGCGAGAAGTTGCTGCAGCTGAGGTGGAAAAAATTGCCACCTGTGTTCTCCTCTAAGATTTTGGTGGATTCCTGTCTCACATTTAGGTCTTTCATCCATTTTGAGTTTACCTTTGTGTACAGAGTAAGAAAATGGTCCAGTTTCATTCTTCTGCATGTTGCTGTCTAGTTTCCCCAATGCCGTTTGTTGAAGAGACTGTCTATTTTCCATTGGATATCCTTTCCTGCTTTGTCGAAGATTAGTTGACCATAGAGCTGAGGATCTATTTCTGGGCTCTCTATTTTGTTCCATTGATCTGTCTTTTTTTTTTGCCAGTACCATACTGTCTTGATGATTACCACTTGGTAATAAAGCTTGAAGGTAATATAGCTCCCTCTCTCTCTGCCTACTGCTCTGCCTATTTGTGATCTCTCTCTCTTGCTCCATCAAATAAATAATAAATAAAATATTTAAAAAGTAAAAAAATAAAAGATTTTATTTATTTATTTATTTGAGAGAGAGAGTGAGCACGAGCTGGGGGAGAAGCAGAGGGAGAGGGAGAAGCAGGCTCCCCACTGAGCAGGGAGTCCAATGTGGGGCTCGATCTCAGGACCCTGGGATCATGACCCCAGCATGACCTCAAGGCAGATGCTTAACCAACTACATCATCCAGGCACCATTAGTACTGTTAATTATATTCACATTGTTGTTGTGCAACAGATTTTTTAGAACTTTTTCATCTTGCAAAACTGTATCCACCAAGTATTAATTCCCTCTCTCCACAGCCCTCAGAAACTGCCTTTCTTCTTTCTGTTTCTATGATTTTCACTATTCTAGATACTTCAGATGAGTGGAATCATACAGTATTTGTCCTTTTGTGATTAGCTTATTTCGTTTGACAAAATGTTCTTAAGGCTCAACTACATTGTATCACGTGACAAGGTTCCCCCCCTTAAAGGCTGCATAATATTCCATTGTATGTATATACTATTCTTTATCCATTCATCTGCTGATTTGTGAATAATGCTGCAATGGACATGAGTGTGCAAATATCTTTTTGACTTCTTGCCTTGTGTTCTTTTGAGTTTATACCCAGAAGCAGGATTGTTGGATCATATAGTAACTCTATTAACTTTTCAATATACATTCAAACTAAATGGTTGCATCATTTTATTTCCTATGACCAGGGTACCTGGTTTCCAACTTTTCTGCAATTTTGCCAGCACTGTTCTGTTCTTTTGATGTTGGCCATCCTATTTAGGTGTAGGGTGATAGAGGATAAGGATGTTTAAAGATAACATTAAGTAAATAATAGTGAGGGTACTACACAGACAGGGCAATACCGAAGGTGCACCAATACATGGAGTTTGAGAAACGCTCAGACAACCTCTGCAGGTGCTCAAAGTATGCTCCATAAACAGTGCTGATCAGAGAAACATTTTATTTGTCTCTGACCAGATAATACATAAATTGAGAGTACACGTTTAGAAACTTTTCTAGGAATTTTTTTTAAAGATTTTATTTATTTATTTGACACAGAGAGAGAGAGAGGCAGAGAGGCAGGCAGAGAGACAGGGAAAGGAGGAAGCAGGCTCCCTGCTGAGCAGAGAGCCCGATGCGGGCCTCGATCCCAGGACACTGAGATCATGACCTGAGCCGAAAGCAGAGGCTTTAACCCACTGAGCCACCCAGGCGCCCTCTAGGAATTTTTTGATGCAACATCTAAGTGCATGATCATTATTCACATAATTCATTTCTCTTGTATATTATGAAAGTATTGGCTCATGATGGGTTGGGAAACAAACAAGAAAGCAAAACAAAACAAAACAAAACTGGCTCTAAACTACCAATAGTTTAAGAAGCTCTGCTCTGAAGTTGTTTTTCAACCTTGACATTGTAGCTACTTCCCTTATTTTGGTCTTAGTTTTTCCATCTGTAAAATGGGGATGAGAAAGGAAGCCTGCTGTCCTGACAGTGATCAGGACTGTGATCGTCCAGGTCCTATCAGCCAGGCTGTGGTAAACCCCACTTGGGCAATTTCCCAGGACCACAGATGGGAAGACGTCGTGTTCCCAGCAATGAAATGAAACAGAAATAAGAGCACTCTGTAATCACATCAGAGCACAAAAGTGAGAGCACCTTGCAAACCAGGGCAACAACAAACATTCTGTGCTTCCATGTAACATGAGTGCTGTCGCTTCTTTACCACTGACAGCTGTAGCTCTGCTCTGTTTCCTGACTCCTAGATAAAAGTGGTTAAGAGTCCCAATCGTGGATTTACTGCTGCTTTCTGAAGCGTGAAGTCCAGAGCCAACCCAGAGACTACACCAGGCTCCCCCACACTCTCTGAGACACCACTGTTCCCCATGCTGTGTGGTCTTCCTTGTTCCAACATGTCCCTAAACCCAACTTCACAGACATGTTCCTGATGGCTGGAGCTCATGGACAGGGATCATAGTAACAATGACAGGTGGCTCAAGGATTAAATGAGTTAATGCTGGCAAAGTGCTTGTAACAGTGCCCGACTGCAAGTAAGGCTTATATCACTGTTCTCTGCCATTAGTATGATTATAATTACCATGACTATCTATGTGTCTCTTGTAGTGATTGGCACTTTCTCCTGCTGTAGAAGGACCCACACCATATTCATGGTTTGGTTTGGTATGAATGGTGTATTAGTTACCTATTGCTGTGTAACAAACCAACCCAACTTTAACAAACGTCAGTGGTCTCACAAACACTGTGTGTCAGGAATCCAGGAGCAGGTTAGTTGGGTGTCTCTGGCTCACAAGGATGCAGTCATTCTGTTGTCCTGGGCTGCCGTCCAATCAAGCCTCCATTAGGGTGGAATCTGCTTCGAAGTTCATTAACCGGGCCTCGGGCTGGCCTCCGTTCCTCTTCAGGCAGGCCACTACATGGACTGCTTGGATGTCCTCAGAACATGGCAAGTGAGCGAGCGATTGCACTGAGGGAGTGATTGAGGAGAGGGCATCTGCACCTAAATTGTATTTATTTCACAGACCAACTCTGGTACCAAGGGGAGGGAGAGACTCTACACAGGGCCGTGACTGTCAGGACCTGGGGATAATTGAGGCCATCTTCAGGACCACCACAGACAACCTCATTATTCCTGCACATGCCCCCCACCCCCACCAACTTTTCCCTCTGGGTTTCAGCAAGGTAATTCAGCACTGGAAGGCCTCTGCATCCTCCCTGAATGGCACTTGAGAGACAAACCGGAAAGGGTGTGTGGCCGTAGTGGGGCAGGGCCTACAGGTGTTTAAGAAGCAGAGGGTTTCATTCTGTCACTTGACATCTGTCACAGCCTCTCCAGGGACAGGCTCCTGGGAAAGGTGGCAGTCAGCTGCACTTCCGGAGAGGGACGAGGTTCTCTCCCCCTTCCCCTCCCTGCAGTAAGAGCCCTGCGTCTCTGACTGACAGTGACGGATTATCTTGCCAAAACATGGGCCTAGGACCACACTGTGATTGGCCGGGCAGAACCATCTTGGGGCTGGAGAATTCTTCTCTGAGAGAAACGATTATAAGGCCTTTTAAGAATGGGGAGCTGATGCTACTCACAGATGGCAGTTCTTGTTTATGACAAGTAATAATTGCTTCAGGAGCAGAGGAAAGATGGGGAAGGCTCCCTGAGTTTATTTTGAGAGGACGCTCTGTGCACAGGGTCGGGCTCTGGACAAAAAAGGGGTGAGTGTGAGCAATTGGGCTAGGGGGTCTCTGACTCCATTTGGGGCTGGGGGAGCGTCATGGGTGGCCCTGAGCCAGAGTTTGTCTCCTTCGGTGCCCCTGGGAGTGCCTTCCGCCACCCAAATGGTCAGAAGTGGGGTGACTTGCGATTGTGGAAAAGCCCAGGTATTCTGAGCAGATTAATCCACAGCGGCAGGTGTCCTGCATTTGAGCTGGCTCCTGTGACGGGCCAGGGGGCCCCCGTAGAAGGTGTTTGTACAATGGCATGCAGTGCCCACAGCCTTCGGGTACTCTTGCTACTCAGTGTGTGGTGCTTGGGCTTAGAGCATCAGCGTCACCTGGGAGCGTGTGAGAAATGCAGAGTCGCAGGCCCTGCCCAGGACCTACTGAAACAGAATCTGTATTTTGACACTATGATTCATGTGCACATTGAAGTCCAAGAGCCCTTCTCTGAACAAGGTGAATACTAGAAGGGTGACCCTTTGGCTTCCTCCTCCTGAATGGAGGTTCTCAACCTTGACAGCACCTTTGAATTCCCTGGGGAGCTTTTCAAAACCCCTCCAGCATGGACATCCTCCCAAACTTTTGAAGTCATGATCTGAAGTCAAGGCTGGATGCAGGCACCAGAATGCCCCAGAGCCGCCCAGATGATTTTAGCGGGCAGCCAGGCTGGTAGCCCTGCCCTAGATTCAGCATTTCCTTGGGAGCCAGGCACATACTGGACCAGCATGCCTTCTGGTCCAGGAGAGGATGGCGAGTGTCCTCCTGTCCTTGGAGCCGTGGGAACATGTCTGGATCTCCCTCCTGTCCTCCTTCTCACTCCTTCTAGAGAAACTCCTCTCTGGAGAAATCTACCTCCTCCTAGGATGTCATTCTTGCTTAGCTGACCACATTTCCTCTGCTCAAAGGAAAAAGGCAGGGGTATCAACAGGGTGTTTGAGCTTCAAGCAGAAGACACCCACGCTGGTAAATGTAAAGAGGGAATGAATTGGAAGCAACGAGAGGAATAATAATGACAACCACCTACTTTTATTGAGGTTTTACTATGCATCTGGCGTTATCCTAAACCCTATAGGTATTCTAACTCTTTCAAGTCTCCGACAACTGTATGGAATCCTTACTACTATCATTATCACTCCCAGTTTATCAGGGAGAAAACTGAGCCCCGGTAGAGGTGATATGATTTTCCCACAGTTACATAACTAGAGACAAACCTGGGATTGAAATGGTTGCTCTGGATCCACAGGGTTTCCAGGGCCCATCCTTGTGGCTTCCATGCCTCCCTCAGCGGTGTGAAGCGTGCCTCTTCCAGATGAGGCACGTGCACCGTGACTTTACGACACTAACCCAATACGTCATCCCACCATTCTGATTCCCTGGCGTCCCGTGATGCAGTTCAATTCTCATATGAGTAGTTAGCAGTGGCCCCATAGTTAATGCCCCCACTTCAACGGAGTCCCCAGGCTGCCCATACTTCTGCCTGGTCAACTATAAATTCAGAAGTTCCCATGACCTCCCCCTCCCCCCCACCTTTAGGTCCAATCATTTGCTAGAAGGACTCAAAGAACTCAGCAAAGCACTATCCTGACTCTGACAATTTAACATAAAGGATACAAATGAACAGCCAGATGACGAGGGATATAGGGCAAGGTCTGGGGGTCCTCAGTGCAGGGGCCTTTGTTCCTGTGAAAATGGAGCATGCCACCCTTCTGGCACGTGGATGTGTTCACCAACTGGGAAGTCCCCCAAACCTTATTGTGTAGGGTTTTTTCCAGTTAAGGTTCCACTACGTGGGTGTTGGCTCTCGGTGAATGAACTCAATCACCAGCTCCCTCCCCTTCCTGGAGGTCAGGGGTGGGGCTGAAAGTTTCAACTCTAATAAGGTCTTGGTGTTTCTGGAGACCAGCCTCTTTCTGGGGACCAGCGCTCACCACGAAGCTGTCTAGGGGCCCCACCATGAGTCACCTCATTAGCATAAATTCAGATATGGTTATGAGGGGGCTTGTTATGAATAACAAAAGACACTCCCACCATTCAGGGAATTCCAAGGGTTTTAGGAGCTCTGTGCCAGGAAGCAGGACAAAGATCACTAGATATTTTTTACAATACCACAACACAAAAGGTGGAAAAGGGTGAAGGGTTCTGGGTAGTAGGGGCTTATCATCTCCCTTATCATGATACTGGGAGAAGAGAACCCAACTCTTTTCATCCTTTTTACCTCTCTGCTTGAGATTCAGATTCCAGGATGGAGCACAGGTCCCTCCTTTTGCTCTCCTTTCATTGAGGGCAGTCACGACCAATGGCCTTCATTGGGGAGAAAAGGAAATGGGAACTCCAAAGGGGTACAACAAGGGAGTATTTTAGGGTGACAGGACTGTTCTATGGCTTCGTTGTGGTGCTGGACACCCACAGGTCAGTACACTACCAAGAGTAAATTTTCCTGTATGCAAAGTAAAAAAAAAAAAAAACTTTAAAAGCCTCAAAATTGTAAATGGGCATCGTTGTACAAAGGGAATGTTGGAATGAACACCAGGCAGTCAAAAAGCCAATGAGCACTGGTTACAGAAGGAGCTCCTTTGTTTTACACGGGTTTGTGTTTCTCTGGTGATTTTCAACAAGAATGTGGGGTTCCTATTAGATTTGGCATTGCCTGCCCCCCCTGCCCCCACCTTCAGTATCTACTAGGTTGTTGCTTCCTCTGTTAGGGTGTTTTGGCTTGTGAGGACAGACATACATCCTGGGAAGACAGTTGTAGTTGGCCTTCTAGAACGTTCCTGTGGCTGAATGGATCAAGGATTCTGTCCCAGTCCTGGACTGGACACATCAGAGAGACATGATGTGATGGTGAGCCATGGACTTTAGAGGCAGACCTAGATGGCTGAAAACCAGGCCCTCCCACTCACCAGCTGTGCAATGCTGGGCAAGATGCCATTTGCCCTGAGAACGGCAGCGTCTGCCCCACCTGTCCTGCAGAGTTGTTGCAAGGGGGCAAGAGGATTGAGACAGGTGATGTGTTCAGCATGGGGCATGCTACATGACAGTAACCACTGAACAAAGGCTAGCTATATCATTCTTATGTTGACCAATTATTTTATTTTATATGATTTTAAAGATACGTTTTGTGATGTCAGGAGGGAGTGAGGATGGGAAATTTGATGATTTTAGGAGTTCAAGCAAGAAATTACTAGAAGAGTTTGGTGATAATGTCACCAAATCTGCAGATCTGTATGAAGTTTCCAAGGCTCAGTTCCAGTCTTCCCTGGTGGGCAATAAATCGGGAAGACAGTAATCCCCAGAGCTAAGATGAGGGTACCACACAGAGCGTGTGCAAGTGGGTTGAATAAACTGTCCACACTGCCTTAAAAAACCAATCAACTGACCACCCAACCACATGAGCTCAGGTAAATAATGTTTCCTAAAACGAGAGAATGGTCCCTTTTTCCCCCTCTGTGCCAGGAACTAATTGAAAAATAGGCACTTGATAGTCATCAAAATAAGACACTTGATAGTCATCAAAATAAGAGCTTTGTTCTGGTGCATCAGCTTTGCAGAGCATATAAAACCCTGTAGTAACAAATTGTGATGTGCTGTGAAGAAAAAGTATGGTGACAACCCAAGACAAATCTGGATTAGACATGGGAGCCAGAGAAATAACATTTAAGGTCTGATCTGAAAGAGTACCTGGGGGTGAGACAATTCCAGCTGAGGGGTCAGCATATACAGAGGTCCTGTGGCAAGATGGAGAGCAGCATGTTTTCAGAACCAGCAGAATGTCAGTGTAGCTAGAGGGTAGTGATTGAGGGAAAGCAGGTAAGGCCCGCATTACATTGGGCCTATGGGACCCAATAACAATTGTTCATTTTGTCCCAAGATCAAAAGGTTTTAACCAGAGTGGTATCAGTAGTTTTGCAGAAGCTTGGTCTGGCCACAATGTGGAGAATCAGTCAGATCTCTCCTTTTTGGAAAGGACTGCATCATAACCCTCCCTCTGCGAGTCTGCCTTCCTGCTTATAGGCACTTTTGTTTGTGAGATGAAGAAGAGGAACAGGTGGCAGGAGGGGGCTGGTTAGTAGCTCCAACTAGGAAGACTGGGCATTTGCAATAGGAGTGGAGAATGTGTGTAATTAAGAGGAAATGTACAAAGACCTGTCTTGGTTCCTTTTGCCAGTAATGATTATACCACACATTCTTGCTTTTGTATCCACTTGGAAAGGTATATTGGTCCCCATTTGAGTTTTCAGCCCAGGGCTGGTACAAGAATGTGAGAAGCAAAAACCCTCTCTGGGAGATAAAAAGCCAGTGGACTTTTTATGTTGTGTCTCTGGTCCCTTGACATGAATTGGCTTTATCTAGCTGTCAGATGAAACCCCAGTGTAACCATTAATTTGGAGTGGCCTTGGCTGATGGGTCAAGGTATTATTTTGTGGCTTAAAACCTCAACAGATATGTCCTTCCTCCTCCAAAGTGGTGATTAGACCCAGTTAGATGTGACCCTTGCTAGCTGAGTCGTGCTCAATACTGTTGAGCTGTGCTGGGGAAGGCTCCTGAATTGATGATGAAATGAGACAAAATGATGATGAAATTTTTACAAGTTGAAAGTCCTACTTTGTGTATAGAAAAAGCATATGGAGAGGGTAGAACCGTGTTCTCCTTAAAAGTCATTCATCCAACAAGTATTTATTGAGCACTGTCCTGGACATTATTTGTTGGTTCTCCTCCAGGGAATTGTGCTAAGCTGATGGTGCTCAGAAATGCCTGGGGCGGGGTTTATGCTTGCACCCCTCGGAGGGTGGCCCACTGCCAGTAGAGAGAGCCTCCAAAATGATGGCCCCATGGTACAAGTTGGCTAATTCTATGATGTCATTCATGTGCCAGAGCTCCCTATGGGATCAGAATGAATCTAGGCTTCTGATGTCCATATCCACTCACCCTCTTCTGCTCTCCAGTATCCCTTCCCAGACTCCCTTTCTCCTGAGAACAGCCTCCTTCATAAAGTCAGGGTATAAGAATCCCTGTGTGAGGCTTTGCTTCTTGGGGACCTGATCTAGGACAGGCCCCCACTGTGTGCCAGGCACTGTGTCTGTGATGGTCAAAGCCTCTGCCCTCCAGCAGCTCAGTACCTTCTAGGGAGTCTGATTTTCCACACCCGAGTCTCTATAATTTTGAGAGGTCTCTTAAGCTCTGCCAGTTCCAAATTTCTCATCTGTCACATGGTGGTAACAGCACTTGCCTTGCCAGAAAGGACCAAGTAACAGCAGCTCAAGGATGGTTTTAGTTCCCTCTAGAGTCCTTTAGCATACCTTCCTTGTAATTTCTTCTAGACAAGAGTCGTATCTTCTTCTTTCAGCTAGGTTGCTGCTCCTATATATAGAAATTCTAGATCCTTCACTGGGTTTCTAGAACCATAGGTGGATGGAATATTGGATTTCTTTTTGCTGTACTCTACCTAGGTGTTTGCTGAATGAATCAATGATAGTATGATTAACAGCAGCACTATCATTACCACATATCTAGCCCTTACTATGTACTAGATACTGAGATAAGCACTTCATTGATTCTTCTTATAGTGAAGGGAATAGAGATATTGAAATACCAGGAAATACTGAATATGAGAGCAATTTGAAAAAACTGCATAAAGGGGGCACCTGGGTGGCTCAGTCGTAAAGCGTCTGCCTTCGGCTCGGGTCATGATCCCAGGGTCCTGGGATCGAGCCCCTCATCCGGCTCCCTGCTCTGCAGGAAAGCCTGCTTCTCCCTCTTCCACTCCCCCTGCTTGTGTTTCCTCTCTTGCTGTGTCTCTCTCTATCAAATAAATAAAAAAGAAGAAAAAGAAAAAAAACTACATAAGGGATGCCTGGGGTGGCTCAGTAGGTTAAGCATCTGCCTTTGGGTTAGGTCAGGATCCTAGGGTCCTGCAATCAAGCCCCACACTCAGAGGGGAGTCTGCTTCTTCGTCTCCCTCTGTCCCTCCCCCCTCTTGTGCACACACACTCTCTTTCTCTCAAGTAAATAAAATCTTAAAAAAAAAAAAGCTATGTAAAACAAAGCTGGAAGCATATATTTACAAAGCTATAGTAATCAAAACAGTATGGTACTTACACAAAAATACACACATAGATCAATAGAACTAAACAGAAAACCCAAAATTAAACCTACAATTATGTGGTCCATTAATCTGTGACAAAGGAGGCAAGAATATACAATGGGGGAAAAGACAGTCTTTCCAATAAATGGTGTTGGGAAAACTGAACAGTGACATGCAAAAGAATGAAACTGGACCACTTTCTTATACCATACACAAAAATAAATTCAAGATGGATTAAAGACCTAGAAGGGAGAACTAAAAACCATAAAAATCCTGGAAGAGAGCATAGGCAGTAATTTCTCTAACGTTGGCCATAGCATCTTTCTAGATATGTCTCCTGAGGCAGGGAAACAAAAGCAAAAACAAACTATTGGGACCACATCAAAATAAAAAAAAAACTTCTGCACAACAAAGGAAATAATCAACAAAATTAAAAGACAATCTACTGAATGGGAGAAGGTGGTTGCAAATGACGTATCTAATAAAGGGATAGTATCATATGTGTGTGTGTGTGTATGTATGTATGTATATATATATATAAAGAACTTACACAACTCAACACCCAAAAAACAAATAATCCAACTAAAAAATGGGCAGAGGACAGGAACAGACATTTCCCCAAAGATGACTTCCAGATGGCCAACAGACATGTGAAAAGATGTTCAACATCACTCATCATCAGGGAAATGCAAATCAAAACTAACAATGAACTATCACCTCACACCTGTCAGAAGAGCTAAAGTCAAAAATGCAAGAAACAACAAGTGTTGGCGAAGATGTGAAGAACAAGGAACCCTTGTGCACTCTTGGTGGGGATGCAAACTGGTGCAGCCACTGTGGAAGACAGTATGGATGTTCCTCCATAGATTAAAAATAGAACTACCCTACAATCCAGTAATTGCACTCCTGGGTATTTACCCAAAGAATACAGAAACACTGATGCAAAGGGGTACATGCACCTATGTTTATAGCAGCATTATTTACAATAGTGAATTTACGTACAATGGAGTATATTATTCGGCCATCAAAAAAGAATGAAACCTTGCCATTTGCAACAACACGGATGGATCTAGAGAGTATAATACTAAGTGAAATAAGTCAGAGAAATAAATACCATATAATTTCACTCATGTGGAATTTAAGAAACAAAACAGTCACAGGAGAAAAAAAGAGGCAAGCCAAGAAACAGACTTCAACTATAGAGAACAAACTGATGGCTACCAGAGGGGAGGTGGCTGGGGGGATGGGTTAAATAGGTGATGGGGGATTAAAGATCACACTTACCGTGATGAGCCCTGAGTCACATATAGAACTGTGGAATCATTATATTGTACACCTGAAACTAATATAAAACTGTATGTTAACTATACTGGAATTAAAATTAAAAGCTTAAAAAGAAAACTACTTAAAACATATATAGAGAGGTAAAATGTTAAAGGAGTAGGCTAAGTCACAGCCCTGATTTTTCTCAGGAAAATCGCTGGAAGGAATTTTTGTTTAAATGTTTTCCTTCGATTTATTCCTTTGTTCATTTCATCTGTAGACAACTCCTCTAACCCATTGTTTAAAGTCACGGATGTTGTTTTGAAACTTTAAACCAAACACTTGCAGATGATTCCCTTCAGAATGGAAAAGAAGCAAGCAAGAAAAAAGAAAATTTGAATACCTGCTGATAGAGGTTTTTTGTTTTGTTTTGGTTTGGGTTTTGTGTGTGTGTGTGTGTGTGTGTGTGTGTGTGTGTGTATGTATGTGTGTGTTTAAGATTTTATTTATTATTTATTTAAGAAAGAGAGCGAGAGAGAGCCAGGTGAGGGGCAGAGGGAGAGGGAGNATGTATGTGTGTGTTTAAGATTTTATTATTTATTTAAGAAAGAGAGCGAGAGAGAGCCAGGTGAGGGGCAGAGGGAGAGGGAGAGAGTGTCCCAAGAAGACTCCCCACTGAGCTGAAAGCCAGAATGGGGCTTGATCTCAATGATCTTGAGATCATGACCTGAGCCAAAACCATGACTCAGGCGCTCAATAACCACGCCACCCAGATGCTCCTACTGGTGGAGTTTTATCATGGATCTGTCCTATTGCTTGGGTTTTAGGGAAGGGAAAGTACTGCCAGTAATTGATCATTTATTTGCTCATGAAACTTTGGTAGAACTTCAGTATATGGCACTATATACCTGTAGATACACCAGAGTCCCTGATTGTATGATCTATGGTTTTATTTATCATTACTCCAGGACAGGAGATTGTTTGTTTAGTTGAGTGATTTTTCATGCTGGTATTGGAATCAAAGACACTTGGTGGGATTCTTGGTTCTGCCATTTACTGGGTGAATTTGGACACGCTATGAATCTTTTTGAGATCAGCATCCTCATCTCCAAAATGGAGACAACAATATTTCTCACCCACAATTGCTGTGAAGATTGAGATAATGCACAGAAAGCACTTAACACAATAGATCCGATATAGGAAGTGCTCAATGAAAGGTAGCTTCTCATAGTCATACCATCTTTTGAAAAGGGTTTGACGCTGATCAAAATGGAGTACTCTTGGGTGAAAGAAGTGATTTCACACATGAGGCAGGACCTGTGTCGGATTTTTACTCAAACCAGTGGTACAAGCTGAAAATGTAAATATAAGTAAAACTACCTAAGTAAGCTCAAAAATGATAAATCCTTAAAAATAATTATTTATAAATTTGGGATTTGAGTGGGAATGTGATCCCTTTATTTTGTTTGAAGGTGCTCAACTGAGGGGAGGTTCAGAGTGCTCTGATGTAAGGACTGCCAGAGATGCCTAGTGTTTTCTGAATTCCCAAACCGGGAGTTGGCTCAGTTTAGATCAGGCATCTGTACATGGTCCGCCTGGTGGGTTGGGCTCACTTTAGCTCTGGAGAGCTTTCCTGAGGGCAGAGGCATGTGAGACGGGAAGGCCTTTTCCCAATAATGGCAAAGGCAATTGAGACTTAGCCAGGCCGAGTGGCATCCCTTCTTCTTGAGGCTCTGGGCTTGCCCAGCTGACTGCCAGGTTGGCACCTCCTCTTGGATGTCTCCAAGCACCGCTGGCTAAGGTGTTAGGAGAGAGCTCTTTTTTTCTCTCCTTCAAACCCATTCATCTTCCATTCCTATCCATCTCAGCAAAGGGCACCGCCATCTGCACATTTTCTAGAGGCAGAATCCTTGTGTTCATACCAATTCCTCACCATTCAGCTCATCTGGAAGACCCATCACTTCAACCTCCAAAATATACTTGAAATTTGCTCATTTCTCTGCATCCTCCTGTCCCTATCCTGGGTCTAAGTTGCTATATTAGTTTTCTATTACTGCCTAATGAATTACCCCCAAACTTAGTGGCTTGAAACAACACAGAGTTTCTGTGGGTCCAGAGTGTGGGTGCAGCTTAGCTGGGTCTTCTGGTCAGGGTCTCGTATAGGCTACGATCGTGGTGTTTGCTGGGGCTCCAGTCACTTCAAGGAAGGATGTGTGGAGGATCCCCTTCCAAGCTCACATGATTGCTGGCAGGATTCACTTGCTTCAGAGTTGTTGGGCTGAGTGCCTCAGTTCCTAGTTGGCTGTTGGCCAGAGGCTACCTTCTGTTCCTTGCTTAGATGGCTCTCTCCGTAGGAGAGTGGACAACACAGAAGCTTGTTTCATCAAAGCGAGCATGTGAGGGGAAAGAGAGAGAATGAATAATGTTGAACCTTAAGTCGGCCCCATCCACAGATTTAGGAGGGCCAATAATTTCTTAGTCTTGGTTGGGCTGAGTTGAGTTGGGTTTATGTGGCTTACACCCAAGTGCCCCTCCCCCATGGCTCCCTATTTTTTTAGTAAAATCTAAAATCCTCACATTGGCATACAAGAACCCACCTGAGCTGGCCTCTTTATTCAGGGACTGTATCTCCTATCCCTCTCGCCATGACTCTGCTCCCACCATGCTGCCAGTCCTTATTCCATATCTGACCCAGTCAGACTTTTTGGGTGGAGCTTGGGCACTGATATTTTATTGAAAGGTGGCCATTGATTTTCAGGTTCACCTGGGGCTGAGAATCACCCCTTCAGATTAATAAAGAAGACTACTGAATATTGGGACAGAGCCTATGTATAAAGAATTTAGTAGAGTTTATATATAATTTTGTCACTCATCAGCATAGAACTCACTTTCCAATTTTATTTATAAAATAGGAAGTCACTTCCCTATACAATTTTAAAGTGTAAGAGTACCAGAACTCTTAACTTATTGTAGCCCTGAGATTTTCAAGAAAAATGTGTTATAGGAAGCTATATTTGTTCAAATATTTGTTGTAGAAAAGACTATTTGTCCTCCTAAGGTCATAAACTAAATTTGTCACAGGAGGGGTTGATTTTTGTGCTCTAAGCTTGTAATCATTAAACTACCTTTCAACTCTACCAGCTAGGATACTGAGCCTTTTCTATTTGGTGTTCAAATTAATCCTCCTTTACAGAAATGTTATTTTGCAAATAACTAAGTGATTCTAATGGATTACCTCTAAAATAGGATGCAAAATCTTGATTTCCTACGAATCAGTAGTTCATTCATTACACTTTTGCTAGAACGTGCCAGAAAGTGCACTTTTGCCACCCTCTGATGCATTACACGTTCGCCAGAAAGAATCTCAGTCTTGATTTTTTTTTTTTGAGAGTGAGAAAGAGAGAGAGAGAGAGTGAATACATATGCATGAGTGGTGTGGGTGTGGGGAAGAGAGGCAGAGGTCTCCCTCTAGGGAGAGAGAGAGAACCCTAAGCAGGCTCCATGGCCAGCACAGAGTCTCGGGCAGGTCTTGATTGCATGACCCTGAGATCATGACCTCAGCCAAAGTCAAGAGTCAGATTCTTAACCGACTGAGCCACCCAGGTGGCTCAACTTTTTTTAAAGATTTTATTTTTAAGTAATCTCTACATCCAACCTGGGGCTCAAACTCACAATCCCAAGATCAAGAGTCATGTGCTCTACCAACTAAGCCAGCTAGCTGCCTTCAGTCTTAATTTTTTTTTAAGTAGCTCCATGGAGCCCAATGCAGGGCTTTAACTCAAGAACCTGAGATTAAGACCTGAACTGAGATCAAGAGTCGGATCCTTAACCGACTGAGTCATCCAGGCACCCCTCAGTCTTGAGTTTTGATGGCTTTTTAATGCCTGGTTCAAGTTATTTTAGGAAGCCAAGTTCTTAGTGACCTGGGTTCCTATGAGGTGTCCCCAATTCCTTTGATAAAATCCTTAGTTTGGTGTATGTTGCTTGAGTGCATTTCTGTATCAGTTTCTGACAAGGGCAATCATTAATCTTGATAGCAGCCTTTCAAAATAAGTCTTCTTATTCCCATTTTACAGATATGTAATCTCAGCCCCAGAAGGATCAAGGAACTTTCCCAAATCCACACAATTAGGAATTGGTAATCCCTGGCTGACCACCCAGATCTAGTTGATGCCAATGTTTATGAACTTATATTCTCACAGAAGCCCCTAATATGGCACTTTCCTTTTTAAAAAGATATTCACAAGATTTTTCAACTCTCGCCACTGTCTAATTCCAGTGTATTTTCACACCCCCAAAGAAGCTCTCTACCCATTAAGCAGTCACTTCTCATTTGCCCCTCCTCCTCCCCTCCATTGACATTAATCTACTTCCTATCTGTATGGATTTTCCCACTCTGGATGTTTCATATAATTGAAATCATACAACGTGTGGCCCTTTGTGACCAGCTTCTTTCATCAAAGTTAATATTTTCCAGGTTCATCCATGTTGTAGCATGTATCAGTCCTTTGTTCCTTTTTACGGCTGAATACTATTCTACTATATGGCTTCACCACATCTTGATTTTCTGTTCATCAGTTGATGGACATTTGGATTATTTCCACCTTCTGACCATTGTGAAGCAGGTTGTCTTTCAATTAAAATTCTGTCATAGGAGTCTTGCTTTTCAGATAAGACAGAAGGGCACATTCTGTTTCACACACTATTTATTTTTAAATATTTTATTATTTGAGAGAGAGAGAGCACGAGCAGGGGGGGAGGTCAAAGGAGAGGGAGAAGCAGACTCCCTGCTGAGCAGGGAGCCCAACTTGGGGCTCAACCCCAGGACCCCGGGATCATGACCTGAGCCGAAGTCTTATCTGACTGAGCCACCCAGGCCTCCTTCATACACTTCAAATAAAAATTACTCTCTGGGTGGCTCTTCTAGTTATTATTTCTATGTAACAAATCCTGCCAATATTTAGTGGCATAAGTAACAATTTTACTATTCTTATGGGTCTTATGGGTCAAGAATTCAGACTGGGTGCAGAGAGGATGGCTTACTTCTACTTCATGGTGGCTGGGGACTCAGCTTGATAGCTAGGCATTGGAGTCATCTGGAGGCACCTTTTGTCACATGTCTATATTTCATGTTGACTGTTAGCTGGGACCTCAGATAGCCATTTCTCTAAAACATCTACATGTGACTTCTCCACATGGTCTCTCTACTCGGGCTAGTTGGACTTCCTGACAACGTGGCAGCTGGAGTCCAAGAGTGAGCATCCCAAGAGAGCAAGGAAGAAGTACGGAGAGTCTGTATGCTTTATCCCTGTGAGTCAAATAACATCTGTTCTGCTATGGTCTGTTGGTTGAGGCAGTTGCTAAGGTCCGAGGGAGTGTGATCATAGACTCCATCATTCAGCATGGAGAATATCAAGGTCACATTATAAGAACAAGTGGCATGGGAGCTATTGTCATGGCCATCTTTGGAAAAAATAGTCTGCAACAGGGACCTTGCGCTGGGTTGGGCCCATGACAGGTATTGAGTAGATCCTTATTGAATTGGCTGGAATTTATGCTCATCAACAAATTATACTTAGGTCTATCCCTCTGACCTGTTCTTTAATTTACTTCCTCAGAAGTGACTCTTTTCTGGGCATGATTCTAAAGCTTTGTTTTCTTAACCCTAGTTTAGAACTGCTTTCTGCAATTTCCTAGCTGTGTGGTCTTGGACAAGTCACTTTGCATCTCTGAGCCTCAGTTGTCTTACTCATAAAATAGGGGGATGTGTTTGTTCCCGCTCCACAAAATTATTTGGAGGATTCAACAGGCTGAGGCATGAAGAGTGCTTATGACAGAGGCTGGCTAGGTAAAGGTTCCATAAATGACAGATATTTTTATTGCTGGTATGATTATCCAAATATAATCCCCATTTTTTTATGCTCTCCAGGAACCAGTTTGAACCTGAAGGATTAGGGCCAAATCCTACTTGAGAAGAAATGGCAGAAATTGCAATTCCTCTGCTTTTCTTCCATTTCTCTTATTAAGATTTCCCGTCCTGCCGATAACTTCCTGTTTACCTGCAGAGAACTCGGACAAGCCATGGCGGTTGCTGCTGACCTAAAATAATAAAAAATAATAAAGCCCCGATCTCGGGGAACTTTCCATAGTCCTAAAGTCAAAACTTGCGATCTTGCCTGGCGCTGGAATTATCCTCAATTAGAATCCCCAGCCTCCCTGCTGCGGTTGCTTGTTGCTGTAATTATTCTGTCATCATTAATTCAATGAAGCCTATTAACCCACCCCAGATAGTGTATTTATTGATAATGTGTGTTACCTGCTCCTCCAGACAAGACAGCTGTCATACTTCAAGCCTGCTGTCTCTTTGTCTTTTCTGTTGAGGTCCAATATTGTCAGCTTGGCAGCATCCCGTAGATATTTTAGAATCCTCATGAATGTTCTTGTAACTTCCCAAAGACCAGGCGGCCTGCTGGCCTGGCGAGGCCCCACACTTAAGGAGGCAGTAAGATGCTCCCTCCTGCGGCCCTGGGGAAAACTTTTCCCTTCTGCTTTCTCTCCTTCCTTCTTCCTAGAGGCTGAGAGCTTGGGCTCTGAAACTGGACTGCCTGTGTTTAAATCCTGGCTCTGCCCGCTGACTGTGGGGAGGCGGCTTAGTCTCCCCCAGCCTCTGCTTCCTCATCTGTAAAATACTGGTAATAACGGTACCCATTGGTTGGGAGGATGACACGTACTAACGTGCGCAAAACACTTCGACCACTGTCTGGCTCATAGTTGGTACACAGGAACTGTTGCTGTTGTTATTATTCTTTCTTTGTTCTTCTGTCTTAGCTCAGGCTGCTATTAAAAAAATGTGACAGACTGGGTGGTTTAGACAACAGATCTTTATTTCTCACAGTCTTGGAGGCTGGATGTCCAAGGTCAGGGTGCCAGCATGGTCAAGGTTCTTATGAGGGCCCTCTTTCGGTTTGCAGACTGCTGTTTTGATCTTGTGTCCTTGCATGGTGGAAAGAGAGCTAGCTAGCCTTCTGCAGTCTTTCTTAGAAGGGTTCTGATCCCAGTCATGTGGGCCCCACCCTCACGACCTAATCACCCCAAAGACCCTACCTCCTAATACCATCTCATGGAGGTTAGGATTTCAACATAGGAATTTTGAGGGGACACAAACGTTCAGTTCCTAATACCTTCCTTCCAAAGGAAGAAAGTCCTTCTGAGGCATGTCTTATGTCACCTCAGTGCTGTGGGGGTGAAATATTCCTTGTGGCACCTTCACTGAAGGAAACAGGTATTAAATAATTACTAACAGATGCAACTTGTCATAAATGCCACAGGGTACTATGAATGGGTATAACAGACACAGCACACCTTTGGTGGAGGATTGTGGGGCTGGTCAGGGAAGACTTACTGGGGGAAATGACATCTGAACAGAGTTCTGAAAACAAAATATTTCCAGGAGGACGATCGTAGGAGTGTGTGTGTGTGTGTGTGTGTGTTTGTGTGTATGTGTGTGTGTGTGTAAGGACAGAGCACCTCTGACTATGGGAACACTGTTTAGAAAGCTCTGAAGGAGACTTTATTAATTTTTCGAATAGATGAAACTTTTACATGGTTTGAACTTCAAAAATTACAAAAGGATAAACAGTGAAAGACCTCTTGCTTTCCCATTTACCATTCCCTGCCCTCTAGGCAACAAATGAACCATTCTGAAAAATATGTATACATAAGCAAAATGTGCATATACTGTCCCTCCTTTTACTTTAAACATAAAAGATGCCCACTTTTAAAATTTGTTTTTCTCCCCCTTTCTCTATAATATGGATCTGAGAGATCCTTCCATAGGACTATACAGAAAATTTTCCTATTCTTTTTCTTGGAGCCTGCAAAGGATACTATGTAGTAAACTGTAGTTTATTTAAACAGCCTCCTACTGATGGATGTTTGGGCTCTTTCCACCTTTTTATTATTATAAACAAGCTGTGGTTGAGGATCTGATACCTGGGTGCTAGGCTTATGTGCAAATAAATCTGTGGGATAAATTCCTAGAAGTAGAAGAGTTGGGCCAAATGCTATCCTTTTTTATAGATATTGTTAAAATGTTCTCCATGGAGGCCATACCAATTTACACCCCATCTCCAGCAATGTCTGAGAGCGTCTGTTTCCCTACAGTTGCACAGACAGCTGTGGATTATCAGGTTCTTTTTAATTTTGCCCATTTGATAGGTGAAAATTGATATCTCAGCTTAGTTTTAATTTACATTTCTCTTATTATGAATAAGATGGAGCATTTTTTCACTGGTTTGAGAAGCCCTTGTATTTATTTTCTTACAAACTGTCCTTTTGCCCATTTTTCTACTAGTCTGTTCTTTGTCTCATTGCTTTTATGTATTAGGGAAATTAGCCCTTTTCTCTGCTAAGCTTCACAGAAATTATTTCCAAGTTTGTCATTTATATTTCGACTTTGCTTATGGTGGTTCTGAGTCTGCGGACTTTTTCTTTCAGTTTTATGTAATCAAATATATATATATTTTTTATGGCTCCTGCATTTGTGGCATATATATGAAAGGATGATCTTCCTCATTCCAAGATCATTAGATGACTCCATTCTTTAAAAAATATCTTCATGAAAGTTGATTCCACATGGTGTCTTCATTATGTTTCCCCATATTTACCAGCTACATGGTGGAAATGCTTCCTTTATATGTCAGTGAAACCCCTGATGCTCATACACACTGGTAATATCTTTCACCTCATCAGCAAATATTTCCTGAGCACCTACTACGTGCCAGTGTGGAACCAGGAAACTCTGGAGCTACAAGGATTGATAAAGACGCCAAGAAAAATAGCTAAAATCACCCAGAAGTGACCACCATAAATGTTCAGTATTTACCATTAAAGACTTTTTTATAAAGTCTACCATAATAGGGTTGTCCAGAGAAACAGAATCAATGGGATTATATAAGAGGAGATTTATTATAGCAGTTGGCGCCCACAGTTATGGAGGTTGAGAAGTCCTGGGATCTGCTGTCTGTAAGCTGGAGAACCCAGTAAGCCAGTGGTGGGATTCAGTTTGAAGCTAAAGGCCTGAGAATAAGGGGGGCCAATGGTCTAAGTTCTGGAAAGGTCTGAGTTCTGAGTCTGAATGTCCAAGAATGAAAAACACTGATGTTTGAAGGCAGGGGAAGTTAGGTGTCCCCGTTCAAGCAGAGAGAGTGAATTTGCCTTTCCGCCATCTTTTTGTTCTATACATGGCTTCAGGTGATGGGGTGATGCCCGCCTGCATTGGGGAGGGCATCTTCAGTTCAGTCTACTGATTCAAATACTGATCTCTTCTGGAAACGCCTTCATAGACACACCCCAGAAATGACATTTTACCAGCTCTCTGGGCATCCCTTAGCCCAGTCAGGTTGACACATAAAATTAACCATCACATCTATGTACACGTATTTTTCAATAAACGTAAGACTATCATATATGTAATACGTTATGTCCTGATTTTCAAAGATGTCTTAGATTTCTTCCTCTGTTGCTAACTGTACATCAACACTGTGACATTTATTTTTTATTTATATTTTTAAAGATCTTTATTTATTTGAGAAAGAGAGCACAAGCAGGGGGAGGGGCAGAGGGAGAGGGAGAAGCAGACCCCTCTCTGAGCAGGGAGCCCGACACGGGACTCGATCTTAGGACCCTGAGATCATGACTGGAGCTGAAGTCAGATGCTTCACCAACTGAGCCACCCAGGCGCCCCTACATTGTAACATTTAATGGCCATGGCCATGATTTGCATGCAGTGGAGCTTGTTGGCCCATTCTTTATTGAGGTACAGTGGTACTGTTTTCCATATTTCACCATTATAAATAGTGACAACTCGTACTTTGCTCTCTTGTCACGGACATAGAGTGGCTGGGTCATATTGATGAACTGCTTTCCGGAAAGACTGTACTGATTTGTACTCTTACCAGCAATGCAAGGGTATTGGGGGCTAGGGCACCCACTATGGCTCCAGCGTCAAATCTGGTCATTGCCTGTTTCTGTAAAGAATGTTCTGTTGGAGCATGGCTACACCCATTTTCTTATCTATTATCTGTGACTGCTTTTGCTCTAGAACAGCAGAGTTGAGAAGTTGTAGCAGAGACCACATGGCCCACAAAGCCTGAAATCTTTACTAAAGGACCCTTTCCAGACAAAGTTTGCCGACCCCTGCTTTATTTCATTAGAGAAGTTGTGTTACTTTTTGGGTGTTCTTGTTCACTTTCCTAAGGTTGTACAAAATGATTTTGATGTGGAATGTGGAAGGAATATCGAACCTCACATTCCAAAACCTCTATAGACTTTGAAACAATGCGGATCTGAATCTCAATCCATCATTTAATGTCTCTGTAACCCCAGTCAAAATTTTAATTTGGCTCCGTCCATTCACGTTAAAATGTGAACAATGATGGCAACTCAGCAAGGTTATAAGACGTAGGGCGCATGGCCCAGTTGGCTTCTGGTGCATGGAAAACCAGCATTAGTTCATTTTTCCTTT
Organism: Ailurus styani; assembly: GCA_002007465.1. NCBI lineage: Eukaryota > Metazoa > Chordata > Mammalia > Carnivora > Ailuridae > Ailurus > Ailurus styani. The sequence continues at coordinate 1,646,239 of LNAC01000248.1, forward strand.
CCCAAAGATGTCTGCTTCTAGTGTGTAGAAAAAAGAAATTATGAGAGGAGGAGGGATTAGGTTGGTCATAGCTGGTTTCTGCCGTTGCTTCTCATTTTCAGTCCCAAAGTAACCTCCCAACATTTAAAGCCCAAAGATCTTTAAGTCATAGACTACTGTCAAGGCTAAGAAAGGACTGTCTTTTCCTGTTGCTTTTAAACTTTTTCGGGGCGCACCTTGGTGGCTCGGTTGATTGGATGTTGGATTCTTGCTTTTGGCTCAGGTCATGATCTCAGGGTCCTGAGATCAACACTTGCATCTGGCTCCTTGCTCAGCAGGGAAACTGCTTGGGATTCTCTCTCTCCCTTTCCCTCTGCCCCTCCTCCACCACATGCACACACACTCTCTCTATATAAATAAATATTTTTAAAAAATAATATTTTTAGGGAAGCAGAATTTCTGTGACTTACTTGGGCTGAACAACCTTCACAACTATTTTAAAATTTAGGAGGTGTCTTAGATTGATGGGATCAAGATACAGTGAGTCTGGAGCTGTCGTTCACATTAAGAAGTGGTTTTAGGTGAAGGCACATGGAAGGCCCAGTGGTGGCACTGGTATCAGAGCATGTAGATTTTATAACTTCGGCACTGTGGACATTTAAACCAGATGATTCTTTGCTGTGGGGGCTGTACGATGTCTAGCAGCGTCCTTGGTGTGGGAGCTAGAATAATGCTAGCCCCACAAAGATGTCCATATCCTAATTCCTATCATCTGTGAATACCTTACATGGCAAAATATCAAAACATGACAAAACAAAAAACCCCAAAACCCTTGCAGATGTGATTTAAATGAAGGATATTTTATTTGTTGTTGTTTTAAAAAATTTATTACTTTGAGAGAGAGAACAAGCATGAGCACGGGGAGAGGCACAGGGAGAAGGAGAAGCAGACTCCCCATTGAGCAGGGAGCCCAATGTGGGGCTTGATCCCAGGACGCCAGGATCATGACCTGAGCCGAAGGCAGATCCTTAACCAACTGAGCCACCCAGATGCCCCTAAATGAAGGATCTTGAGAGATGGGGAGATTACCCTGGATGATCTGGGTTGTCTAGATATTATCACAAGGGTCCTGCTAAGAGAGAAGGCGACATGATGATGGAAACAGAGAGGGAATAGAAGGTGCTATGGCTCTTGGCTCTGAAGATGGAGGAAGGGGCCACAAGCCAAGGAATGTTGGCAGCCTCTAGAAGCTGTAAAGTGCAAGGAAACCAGTTCTTCCTGGAACCTCCAGAGGAAAGCAGGCTTGCTGTTGGTCTTCTGACCCCTGGAACTATAAGATAATTACTGTATGTTATTTTAAGCCACTAAGTTTGTGGTTATTTGTTACAGCAGCAATAGGAAGCAAATACTTCTGGTATCAACCCACCAGCTGCCAGTAATATCCATCCCAAAACTGATCATCAAAAATGTCCACGACATTCCTGCTCTATGTCCCATGGGGAGCACAGTTGTTTTCTAGTTGAGAACTACAGTGTTAGGGAGATTCCAACAGCAGCTGTAAAAATTCACCAAAGTGACGCTCTGGTACCCAGTCAGCCAGGAGTGGCTGCAGGTGAACACACAGCCAGATAGATGTAGACTACTCGTAATGCCCATTGTCACTCCGTTCTGTTCTCGCACCCTGGGGCATTCCTGCCTGGATACTCAGAGAGCATGGCTGGGCTGACTGAGAATCTTTATTGAATGTGACAGCTTGCACTGCTGGGTCTCTGCGTCTTAGCACAAGGATGACAGCTGCTCTCTGTGGCAGCCTTTCCCTGTGGATCAGACTCCATTGCCTGCCTGACCATTTCCCTTCATGATGGGCAGGAAGGACTTCCTTCCATCTGAGCCACAGTAGCGAAGTCAGGGCTGGTTCTTAGCAACAGAAAGGGGTGCTGATCAATATAAGGAAAATCAGTCATTGATTGTCGGGAGAGTAGGTGATATCATGGAATGAGGGAAGTTTGCTTAGGAGGGCGAATACCAGTGTAGCTCTGGGGAGTTCAGCAGCAGTTGGAATTCACAGTCTACCTCTCGAGTTCTGCCATTAATATATCTCACTTCCCAGTCTTGATTTCCAATTTGCAAATTCCTGGAGGAGAGAATCTTACTGTGTGGGTCCAATAGATCAACCCACAGAGACCACAGGGAAGGACTTGCCCAAGGTCATACAGTCCTGATAGCAGAGCTGGGCCACCTCTCCTGACTTTGGGACCTGTTTCTTTTCCGTAACCAAGTACTAGACTCTTTGGGGGAGATCATATTGTCCAATTAGAGAGCTAGCCAAGAGCTGGTACACTAAGGAAAGTTCTTTGCAAGCCTGCCGAGATGGTACCTGAACTGGAAAACATGGACCAACACTGGCTGTTCTTTCTACTGTGTATCAGGCATCTAGATGTTTGTAGGTATCTAGAAGTGACATGTGTTCCATGGATGTATTTAAAATAAGTTATAGTAGAGTTTGGGGGGGCGATTACTGTGAATCACCCTACAATAGAGTTTTTTTTTCTCTTCTTTATGTTCAGGTAGCCACTGTATAGTACATAATTAGTCCTTGATGCAGTGATTCAGTGATTCATTAGTTAAGGAGAACACCCAGTGCTCAGCACAGCACGTGCCCTCCTTAATACCCATTACCCTGTTACCCCCTCCTCCCACCCCCCTCCTCTGAACCCCCCAGATTGTTTCTTGGGAATTTTATTTTATTTTATTTTATTTTTTTTAAAGATTTTATTTATTTATTTCACAGAGGGAGAGAGATCACAAGGAGGCAGAGAGGCAGGCAGAGAGAGAGAGAGAGGGTGAAGCAGGCTCCCCGCCGAGCAGGGAGCCCGATGCGGGCCTCGATCCCAGGACCCTGAGATCATGACCTGAGCCGAAAGCAGAGGCATTAACCCACTGAGCCACCCAGGCGCCCTGTTTCTTGGGAATTTTAAAAACTTGTCCACCATTTTCAACCATTTCTGATCCCCAGTGAAGCTCTCTCAGCTCCTCTGGTGATTGGCACAGCCTGCTTGAGCATTCCATGTCAGAATGCCCTTTCCTGGGCCTGCTTTGGACGACGACTGGATTCTTCTCTCTAGTCCTCTATTTAAATAAACACCACCACAACGGGTTTAATTTTTTTTTAAAGATTATTTATTTATTTATTTGACAGAAAGAGAGAGATTACAAGTAGGCAGAGAGATTGGAGGAAGCAGGCTCCCTGCTGAGCCCAGGACTCTGAGATCATGACCTGAGCCAAAGGCAGAGGCTTTAACCCACTGAGCCACTCAGGCGTCCCTTAATTTTTTTTTTAATTTTTATTTAAATTCCAGTTAGTTAACATACAGTATAATATTCATTTCAGAATATTTACAATACAATATAGTGATTTAACACTTGCATACAACACCCGGTACTCATCACAGTAAGTGTACTCTTAATCTGCATCAACTAATTTCACCCATTCCCCCACTACCCTCCCCTCTGGTAACCAGCAGTTTCTTCTCTATAGTCTGTTTCTTGGTTTACTTCTCACTCTCTTTTTTCCTCCCCTTTGCTTGTTTGTTTTGTTCTTAAATTCCACATATGAGTGAAGTCAGTCTTGCTCTGACTGACTTATTTCGCTTAGCGAAATACTTGATAGCTCCATCCATGTCATTGCAAATGGCAAAATCTTATTCTTTTTTATAACTGAGTAATATTCCTGTGTGTGTGTGTGTGTGTATCACATCTTTATCCATTCATTAGTCGATGGACACTTGGGATGTTTCCATATAATTTGGTTTTAATCCAGCAATGAATACTTACATATTATATTAAAAAAATTAAAAGCACAGGTATGTGAAGTAAAACCTATAACATCACTCATAACCATATTGTGTATAAAAACCTATTCACATTTTGCTCTCTTTGGAAAGAGCCTTCCAGGTTCTTTCTCTTATTATTTGGTACTTAATGAAAAATGGGATTATACTACATCTTCTGTTTTATTATCAACTTTATTAACTTAATTATCATAATACCTTTCAATGGGCTTAAATATATGTTGATTACACTTTTTAATAGCTTCAGAGTATTCCATTTCATGATTATGCCATGATTGATTTAACTTACCTGTTATTGAGAGAACTCTTCTTGTTTCTAAGTTGTTGAAAAGTCTGTGATGTTTATGTAGCTACAGAATTAATCAAACCATGACTTAGGTTTCAAAATTTCATGAATTATTATGTTGTTTTTTTAAATTTCATTTTGGATAGTTACTTTTTTTGTGGTTATTGTTCTTTCTGATGGGAGGATTTTTTTTTAAAGATTTTATTTATTTATTTGACAGAGAGAGATTACAAGTAGACAGAGAGAGAGGAGGAAGCAGGCTCCCTACTGAGCAGGAGCCCGATGCGGGCCTCGATCCCAGGACCCTGAGATCATGACCTGAGCCGAAGGCAGAGGCTTTAACTCACTGAGCCACCCCGGCGCCCCTGATGGAAGGATATTTTGCTGTGGCAGCCCTCTGTGAAGCTGGGGAAAGAACATGGTATATCTTAGGTCCTCCCTATGCATTGGAACTTCTGTTAGCTTTCTCTGAAAGGACTGGCCTGGGAAGAAAGGCAGATCAGCTTATGCCTACATGCATTTCCTCATGCTGACTCATATGACTACCTGTGGAGTAGAGAACAAGTCAGCTACTTCAACCCAATCACAGTGCTTTGTCTAGTGGTCATTTTCTGTAACCCACAAACAATTCATAAGATGTTCCAATTTTCCTCATTCATGTGACAAAATTTTATGAGCACCAACTAGGTACTAAGCAGTGGTCTTGACCATAGGGACATATAGAGATAATCTTAGGGCATCTCAGTAGTGAAGTCTTTACCATTTTGTCCTCCTGGGGGTCAGGTCAATTTCATCTTACTCCAAACCTGGGGCTTTGAAGCAGATAGACTCTTGCATACCCATGCTAGCTGCATGACATTGGGCAACCAGTTTACCTTCCTTGTGCCTATTTTCATATTATATTAATACCATTCAGTGGGATCATCCATGTAAAATACATAGCATAAATGGTTGAATATACAATGGCCATTATTATTACCATGATATTCTACAGAAAAGCTTTTTTTTTTTGAGAGAGAGAGAGAGAGAGAGTGCATGTGAGTGGGGTGGGGAATGGCAGAGGGAGCAGGAGGGAGAGAACCTCAAGTGGACTCCATGCTGGGTGTGGAGCCCAACATGGGGCTTGAACTCATGACCCTGAGATCATGACCTGAGCTGAAATCAAGAGTCGAGGCTTAACCAACTGAACCACCCAGGCACCCCATGGTCTATTGAAAAGCTTATAATAAAATAAAAGAAAATGTATGGTCCATTCATTTATTTATCTTAAGCATTTGATGAAGAAAGAACTAATTAGTCCAAAGAATAAGCAGGGCGATAGGATGAGGTCATTGTCTGACTCTCTGGGGTTAATTTAGCCATCACTTCTGCATGGAGCTGGTACATTTAGAGTGCAAAAGGAACCTTCTGCTTGTTGATAATTAGTCTGGTTTTAATGAGTTATCATCAGGTGTTAATAACAGCTCAAGTGCAATATATCTTCACAACTTTCAGAGGATGTTCAAGATATTTGCTGGGTTCTCACTTCTTGGGCTTCTGTGTGGGTGTTAGCTGTTGATCTGAGTAGGGCCAGACAGATTGCTTCCATCTCCACAAATCCTAGGAAAAGCAGCTTAATGGTGGCTACAATACTGCCACACCCAAGGTGAGTAGCATCATGGATATTACATAAATGGGGACAGATGCCTTTCCTAATGGGAAATGTCATTTCTTTGCCAGTAGGAGACGTTTCTTCTTGTCCCAAATAATCCTGACAATAGAATGGTTTAAAAGAAAAAAACAAAAAACAAAAGCGATAACAAATTGGAAACAGTAAATTTCTACCAATAGAGTACTGCCTAAATGCATATTAGGACATTCATACAATAGAACACAATGTAGCCATTAAAAAGAATAAGGTGGATCTATATAGAATGGTGCCCAAGAGATACAAATTGGGAGAAAATCTGCAGAACCATAACCAGGGTCTGATTTGATGTAAGAGGAAGGAAGGGAGGAAGTGGGGGAGGATCAGTAAGGGAAGGAAGGAAGGAAGGAAGGAAGGAAGGAAAAGAAAGAAGAAAGAAAAAGAAAGAAAGAAAGAAAGAAAGAAAGAAAGAAAGGAGGGAGGGAGGAAGGGAGGGAGGAAGGAAGGAAAAAAGGAAAAGAAACAGAAAAAGAAATAAAAAAAGAAAAAGAAGAAAAGTATTTCTTTATAAAACCAGGCTTTCCTTTGCAGATCATAGATTACTCCAGAAGTTGAGAACTAAGGTAGATTTTTACTGCAGGTAAAAGGGGTATGTGTGCACAGGGGTTTTGCACAGCACCCCATAGAAAGACTACTCCAAATCTTTCCCCATACTTTGAGTTCGAGTGCCCAGAACTGGAATAATTATATTCTGTGGATTGACATACATTATCATCACTGTTCTATCCCCAGCCCTCTCGTTTGTTATAATAACATAGACACACATCCTTATTTTGACCAGAGCAGTCCCCCTGAGATACAATTTACAATCATTAAAATAAACCCATTTTAAATGTACAGTTCATTGAGAATCAATAATCAGGATCTAGGACATTTCTATCATCCTCAAAATTCTGTTGCTCCTCTTCCCAGTTAATCATTAACTCCCACCTCTTGTCCCAGGAAGACATTGATCTACTTCTATTACAATATATTATATTTTTCTTCCCTAGAGTTTCCTATAAATGCAATAGTACAGTATATATTCTTGTTTCAGGATTCTTCTGCTCAGAATAATGCTTTGGCCATTCATGTGTGTTGTGTGTATCAGTAGTTCTTTTTTTTTTTAAAATCTGGGCTGAGCAGTATCCCATTTTATATAAATAATATGTTATAATACATAATATAATACAAAGTGGTATGTTTATCCATCTACATATTGAAGAAGATTTTATCTGGGGAAACGTTTATGTCACCAAAAAGATTGAAAATCACTTTTCTACCTTAATTGAATATTCTTGGGAAAGATGGAGAACTCAATTTACACCATGATTTTTAGTGAGAAAGACAGGTCTGGTATTGGGAGATTCGGTGGTAGGGTGACTGGAGGTCTCCATGGCTTTACCACACATATCCTGTGGTGGGCATCCCAGATACAGTAGGCCCCCATTGTCCTCACCTCCCGGTATTCACAACTTTGTATAATATCCTCCTGTCTGGGGTGGGCTGCACGTACTGACTTCTAATGAGTTGATTGTGACAGAAGTAATGGGCTATTACTTCTGAGATTAGGTTATGAAAAGAACCTTTCCTAATGGGAAAGGTTCAGACCCTGTTTCTGTCTTGGGTGCTCTTTCTAGGATTGCCTGTCATGTGGGAAGCCAGCTACCGTATCATGAATCAGTCCTGTGGGAAGGTGCAGGTGGCAAGGGGTCAAGGCCTGCTGATAACCACATAAATGAACTTGGGAAGGAGATGATCCCAGTTGAACCCTCAGAGGGGACTGCAGTATCTGCTGTTTGTTTTTTTTTTTAATTTGAGAGAGAGAGAGAGAACACAAGTGAACTGAGAGAGAGAGAGAGAGCACAAGCAGGGAGGGGCAGAGGGAGAGGGAGAAGCAGATTCCCCACTGAGCAAGGAGCCCGACGTGGGGCTTGATCCCNTGACGTGGGGCTCGATCCCAGGACCCTGGAATCATGACCTGGGCTGAAGGCAGATACTTAACCGACTGAGCCCCCCAGGTACCCCTATCTGAGAATTGCCATCTGATGAGAAATCTTTTTTTTAATTAATTAATTAATTAATTTTTATTATTATCTGTCCCAGGGATGCAGGTCTGTGAATCATCAGGCTTACACCTTTCACAGCATTCAGCATAGCATAAACCCTCCCCAGTGTCTATAACCCATCCACCCTATCCCTATCCTCCCACCCCCCAGTGACCCTTAGGTTGTGAAATCTTGAGCCAGAGGCACCCAGATCAACTAAACCTGAGCCACGTAAAGTGTGAGTTAATAAACATGTAAACATGTATTATTCGAAGTTGCTAAGCGTGGGGGTCATTTGTTATGCAGCAGAGACAACTAACTAACAAGATTACATTATCCTTGTTGTCATTATTCCTATCACTGCGGTTGACTTCACCCTTTCCGGTTTCCATCCCAGGTTTAGCAGAGCCCTGGGGATGCATTATAGTAATAACCACCAGGTCCTGAGCATGGAATCAGGCACTCCTTTCATTTTCTTGCTGAAACCTCACAACAGCCCTATGGCAACTGTCCCTCTTGTACTGACCAAGAGAGCAAACAGACCTTAGAGGGGAAAGAACTGGAAGGTGACTAGAGCGAGTGCGGAAAGGAGCCGGGTTTGAACCCAGGCAGTGAACCCTGTCCCACCACCTGCCTCCACCCTTGTCCAGTCAGCCATCCCCAGGCTGGCTTCCTCATTGAGGATATCAGGGCGGACTGCCTATGTTGAGCTCTTAGGATCGTCTCATATTCTCTTTCCAGAGAAAGGTCTGCCTTCCTTACTCCACCTTCATCTCTGCAGTTGTTCTTTTTTAGTCAGATGGAAACATAGGGTTTTCTTTCTATTACTTTTCCCCAAATCAGGAATTAAAACATGTTCCAAACACATTCTGGAATGTGGAGGGGTGTACCTGGGGGCTGGAAGCGAGCTCGTTCCTTGGTTTCAGGCTTGCCTTTGACTTCTAGCTCTGCTGCTCCCTGGCTGTGAGATCTTGGCCACGTGACTTCTCTGTGCCTCTGTTTTCTCATCTCTAAAATGGGAGGGGCAATCTTTACGGCTGAGGATTCAGCCAGATAATCCATATACTAGCACTGCCTGGCACCATAGAATTATTCCACTTATTATCATTGTCATTGTTGCTGCTGCATTCTTACTTGTAGATTTTCAGATGTCTTTCCCCTACGTTCAAGAGCTCTTCAATGGAACAGACTGTCTCCACCAGCAGTCTCTTCTCCTGGGTCATCTTGGCGATAGATGATTCTATGGCAGCATCTAGCACGCTTCCTGTTCTGCTCCATCGCAGTATGAAAGGGCAGGATGGGGCAGAAGTCCAAGAGTATGGCCTATGCCGCCAGAGAAATTGGTGTCGAGCTGTAGCTCTTCTGCTTATGACCCAGATGACTTTGGGCAAATTATGAGTGTCCTCAGGCCTGCCAATAATAGCGCCAGCCGGATGGCATCGTGGTGAAGGTTAGTGGAGACCATTAATGCATGGAAGACACTTACGGTGGTATTGGCACACAGCGATTACCCAGCAACTGCAAGCTCTCATTAGCATTCTTGCAGGAGATGCTAAGTTATGAGGCCAGCCCTTCTTCAGCTTCTAAAGCCCAGATATTTACTCTAAAGGATTCTGCAGGCACCTGCAGGGATTTCTGCTGTGTGTTGGACAGTGTGGCCCATTGGGATCAGTGGAAGGCTCTCTTTCTCTTGTCTGTCCCGCCCAGGGGTTTTCTTTTTATGCGGCAGACTTCTATTTATGGATCATCTGCCAGAAACTTGGACCAAGAATTTTTACTCTGCTTTTCAGATTTTCTTCCCTTAATGGTCCTGTTCTGTGCCGTCACCCTGGTGCCCTCCCTCCTCTCCAGCCCTCAGCAGCTGGCAGGAAATGCTTATAGAGGATGCTTTTCTTTCTCTTTTTAATAGTCTCCTAGGCTGCAACCTCCCAAATGAGAACCTTGTTAACCAGAAGGACTCTAGGCTACTGATTTATATTCCAGTCATAAAGGGAGGGAAAAAAATTACAAAGGGAGAAAGAAAATGCCAACATATCCACGGACTAGTCCCGATACCCTTTCTGATGAGGAATGTATATATCTATTTATGTTCTGGGTGGTAAGGGATTCCTTCTAGATTCTAGTATTTGACCTGTTATTCTTGGGTCACATGGATTCTTTGTTCCTCTTGTGGGGGTGCTGAAAATAAGAGTGACGATTTTATACGCCTGCCATTTAAACAAAAGAGTTATTGCTTTCAAATAATAAAGGTACTTGTTTCAACAGAAATGTTAGTATCTCAGCAAAGATGGTGTCCGAGCTCATGGTGGCCTCACAGGATGGCTAAGGGCTCACCTGCTATCTCCCCACAGATACTGACAGGCCAACATCTCTCTGTGGGTGGTTAGAAAGGGGTCATAAAATGTACAGGTGAAAGTCTTTGGTGGCCACAATTCTAGCTCAGTGGTTCAAGGAAGGCTTCCAAGAGGAGGAAGTACATTTGGAACTGGGCTTTGAAAGTGGGTGTCCTAGACAATGCAGGCTGTCCCCCATTCCCCTCTACTTCCAGAACTTCCATAGCAATAGAATCCCTAATTTTTAGCTGGGTCGTCCCCCACCCCAACACCTGCCAGTGAAGACTTAGAGTTCACTGTAGTTCTTTGGAATGTTGCTTGCAACAATTGCTACAATTATTCCCTTTCCTGTATGCCCATTCTTTCGCAATTTGACTTTGTAGCCCCTCCTATTTAATTGTGGAGTCTGTTTACCCACCCTTGAAGCCAGGCCAGACTTGCGATTTGCTCTGGTCAGTACAATGCAACGAAAGTGACATCGTCCAGTTCTGAGCCTTGGCCTCCAGAGACCTTGCATACCTCCACTCAACCTTCTGGGATCCTTCCCAGCTATCATATGTGACCAAGCCAGAGTCAACCTTCTGCAGGATAGGAGCCTTTTTGAAGCAGAGACAAATTTTCTTAGCTGAGGTCATTCTAGACCAGCCAACACCCAGCCAACCAGAGAGTTAACTACAGGTACATGAGTAAACTCACCCAAGGCCACAAAAACTGCTTAGCTGAACTCAGCCCAAATTACCAACCCATGGAGTCATGTGCTGGCTAAATTCTTGTTGTTTTAAGATGCTATGTTATGAGGCAGTGGTTTGTGATATATCAAAACTAATGCAGTTTCCCATTCAGCTAGGTGTATCTGTGTAGCTATACTGGATGACATGTAAGCAAAAATGGTGTTTATGAATCTTGGGGGCTGGGGGCATGGATTTCTTTACAGGGAAGAGGCAATGCTCTTCTTCCATCTTTCTTCCTTCCTAATGACTGGAATGGGAATGTAATAGCTGGAGCTCTGGCAGCCATTCCGGGTCAGAAAGTGAGTTTAGGAAGGAACCTATGACAGAATAATAAACTAAGAGGATCTTGTTTCTCTGAAACCATAATTACCTTTCCAATCTTATTCTGACTACTTCTAAATTTATTAAGCAAAAGAAACAAATAAACTTTTAGATTGTTTAGTCCCCAGTGTTTTGAGTTTTACAGTTAATCATAGTTGAATCTAATCCAGAAAAATACAAATGGCCAGGATTTAGATAAGCGGGGTGTGTGTGTGTGTGTGTGTGTGTGTGTGTGTGTGTGTGTGTGTGTGTGTAGAAAAGAGTACTCTTGTTAGAGGGAATGGTCAAGAGAATATCGTGGATAATGTTGCAGAAAAAGACAAAGTGTGTGTGGTGGGTGGGAGACACTGAAGGGTGGCATGGTATTACCTAAGGGGAGCAATGGTTGATAGAACTGTGAACCATTTGGGGCCAGCTTTTGCAAGGTCTTGAGGGGTAGGCTAAGAAATTCTGAGAATGTGGTAAAACAGATGTCTGAAGGCTTATAAAAATCAGAGCGAGGAAGTCTTTTTTCCTCATTCCTTGATTCATTTCCTCTGGGGAGTTTATGTTCCAGGGCGGGAGACAAGATAACAAAATAATAGGATAATTACAGATGGCGATTAATGATCTGTGTGATATGGTGGAGAGTGTGGGATAGAGGCAAGCACTTTCGATAGGGTGGTCAGAGAAAGATTGTTTTGATTTTTAAAATTCTGTGCCAGGCACCATGCAGATGTCTAGGGACACAGGGAGAAGTAAAACCCACTTCCTGTCACTGAAAAGATCTTATCTAGGGTAGGGGTAGAGTTAACTGGGAACAATTTCCTAGAGGAGATGGGAGACAGCGAAAGGAAATAATTTAGTCTTCCCATGTGTATCAGTCAGATATGGGTGTGATAAAGCTGTGGCACATACATGTCCCCAATCCTTGCTTACGGCAAAAATGATTTTTGTCACACAGGTCGCATGTAGGCTGTGGTTCTCTTGGACTCTGTTGGCTTAGCTTGCTTGATTCCAGGCTGTGGGTTGGCCCAGGTCTGCTGTATGTACCTCCTCATTCTGGGACCACTGTCTCCCGGGGTTTGATCTTCTCAGGGTGGGTGGCAGGAGTGTAAGAGATCAAGTGGAATCATAGAATCATGGAAACCCTCAACTGGTGTTACATCTCCTCACATTGCTGGTCCCAGCAAGTCACATGGCCAAGACTGACACCCATGGGTCAGGAAGAACACTCCACTCACAGTGAGAAAATTTTGAAGGTATGAGGATGTTTAATGCTGTAGTGGAGTGAGTGAAGATTTGGGAAAACTCATTCAGTCTTTCATACCATCCAAGGAAATGAGGTGCTTCTCCATTTCTTCAGGAGTCTTATGTATGTGAATAGTTTTCCTATTTTTTTCAAGAAATAGAGAAAGAAATCTTTTCTATTTCTTTTTTTTTTTAAGATTTTATTTATTCATTTGACACAGAGAGAGAGATTACAAGTAGGCAGAGAGGCAGGCAGAGAGAGAGGAGAGAGGAGGAAGCAGGCTCCCTGCTGAGCAGAGAGCCCGATGTGGGCCTCGATCCCAGGACCCTGGGATCATGACCTGAGCCGAAGGCAGCGGCTTTAACCCACTGAGCCACCCAGGCGCCCCAAAATCTTTTCTATTTCTTGTGAGATTTATAGCAATGCATTATATTTCTTTTTGTTCAAGATTTTACTTAAAGGGGCACCTGGGTCATTCAGGCACTTAAGCATCTGACTCTTGATTTTGGCTCATGTCATGATCTCAGGGTCATGAGACTGAGCCCCAGGTTGGGCTCCACAGTCAGTGTGGAATCTGCTTGAGATTTTCTCTCTCTCTTCTCCTGCCCCTCCCCCTCAGTGTGCACACGCTCTCTCTGTCTCAAAAAAAATATTTTACTTAAAAAACTACATATGAAAATTTTGTGGTAAAAACTTCAAAAAGTAGTACTGACAGATGTAAAAGTGAACATAGGCTGGACCTTCCAAAAAGGGAAATCCTATGTGTGCACAATGAACATTTTTAAATTAACTTTTTAATTACAGTTAACACACAGAACCAAATATCTTCTGATGTTAAAAAAATACCAAGTGGCATCCTGCGACACTTGTTCCTCTGCATCTTCCCCCCTTTTTTCCTATTTCACCACGTATCTTAGAGGTAGTGCTATTTCAGTTCAGCTAGTCCCATTTCATTGTGTTTAATGGCTGCATTGTTTTCCACTGTGAGGCTGTGCTGCAATTTATTTAATCAGAGCCTTATTGAAAGACATTTGGATTGTGTCCAATCTTTTGCCGCTATAACCAAGTCTGCATTAAGTATCCTGGAACATCCATCTTTATGCACACATATGAGTGTATCAGTAGGTTAAATCTCTAAACAGAAATTGCTAGATCAAGGGATATGCAACTTCACATTTGATAGATATTGACTCTCTGTTTCTTAAAGAATGATTCCTTCCAGCATGTCTACAGATCTTTCTCTGTTCCTCCTGTCTTCTGATTCTTGTCCCATGGTATTGGTCGGGGCTGAACCAATGGAATAAAGTAGCTCAGAACATATTCCTACAAGAAATCTGGGGAAATTCTGAGTGGTATCCTTTGAATCTTGGCAAATTTTGAAGATGGGAAGAACCAGACGCTGCTGTTGTTACCCAGATCATCCTTTTAATAGGAGCAATGGAAGAGCATCGAATGTTGTTTTCACAAACATGTTTACTGAAGAACTCCATGCTGCTAGTGGAATGATTTATATCCCTGGAAGATCCCAGTAAAAAATGTGCACAATACCCTTTAATTTGATCTGCTTTCCCTGTAGCACCTAAATATTTAGGGCAAATAGAAAATAGTTCTGATTTACAATCTCTATAAAAATTTTAAACAACCTAATAGGACATTTGATCATGAAATTGCCTGAAATAATGTTGGTAGTATTCAGCCATATTTCTTTGAAATGGCCTGTAACTTCAGTGCAAACCCCCAAACATGGATTTTTTTCCCCCTGTTAATAACAGTCTTATTAATAAAAGAGTGATTTTCTTTACAGATCCTCAGCAGCTGTGTTCTGGTGCCTTTGTTCAATAAAGGTAGAGATAATAACTGTCTCTAAAAAGAAAATGTGCTGAGGTCCTCAGGAGAAGTGGTGGAAACAAATCTTTTATTAAATCATATCAAATTGTGTTTCTTGTTTACTTTTCTCATTCTGTAAGTCACAGTCATATCTGCTAGTTTTGGTAAACCTTGCCTCACATTTGTCAAAAGAAAACCACTTGGAGGCTTGGTATTCTTGAAGTTAAATTCTGTGTGATCAATCAGGGTGATAAATTTCCCACAGTTAACTGCCATGATGACATTTCTGAGTCTGTTTCTCTATTTACCCCTGCTGATATCTTTTGAGATTGGTTAACTTCTGAATATGTTCTCAGATGTTCTATGAATGCCTACAAAAAAGAGCGGCTCAAAGTGTGGTCGACAGGTGGGGTTTTTACCTGTGCACAGATTCATGGCACCTTTTAGAGTAATAACATCTGTATTTTCCTTGAGGGCAGGTGGCTTACATGGGCTCTCTTCCTAGTTCCAGGGGTGGGCCTATGACCTAGACCTGGTCAGCCAAAACATCCTTGCTCAAGGTGGACCAATCAGAGCCAGGAAGAATCCTGGGACTTTTACTATAACTAGTGGAAATGAGAACTTTCTTGATTGGCATTCTTGAAAGAACAAGATTTAAACCTTATGGTTATCTTTCCTCTCCTTGGGAAGAGTACTCTTGAAGGAAGACAAAACAGAAAAAAACAGCTGAGAAATGGAGGAAAACAGATTCCTGATGAGACCACTTGAATTCTTGAATCTAATCATGCCCGAAGTCTTACCCATCAATTAGGCAAGCAAATCAATTTTAATTTTTTGCTTAAGTCCGTTTGTGTTGGGTTTTTGCCACTTGCTTCCAAAAGAGTCCTAAACACTTGTGTTTTATAATTTTCAGGATAGTCTCGTGTGTAGGAGAGCATGTCCAACACCAGTATTACTGATGTCTATAATAATATATCTGGTCTCTTTTCTCTCATGTTCTTGGTGGTCACCATTGGACAATGGACTGTCTTCAGACTGGAGCACCTGCTCCAGCCCACAGCTCATCAGACCATCTTGGCCCAGCATAGCTACTATATTCTCAAGAATTCTCATTGTTAGAATTACTCGTGGTTGGGGCGCCTGGGTGGCTCAGTCGGTTAAGTATCTGTGTTCGACTCAGGGTCCTGGGATCTGCCCAGTGTCAGGTACCCGGCTCAGCAGGGAGTCTGTTTCTCCCTCTCCCTCTTTCCCTCCACCCCACTCATGCTCTCTCTGTTGTGTGCGCACGTGCACACACACGCATACCCTCTCTCTCTCTCTCTCTCAAATAAAAATAAATAAATAAATAAAATATTTTTTAAAACCCTGAAACAAATAATACATTATATGTTAATTATTTAAAAAAAGAAGAAAAAATCTTAAAAAAAAAAAAAAGAATTACCCATGGTTGTCCCATATTCATACTCTGTGGATATGGGGTTTACCTGTGCTATGCCCAGTCTTCCTCCTGCCCTCCCCCGAAAGCTCAGTAGTTCCTTGTGAATGTAGTTGTACTCATCTGTGCCCGGAAAGTTTAGAATGAGACTTCCAAGCAGCCAGTCACTGTTATCTTCTCCCAGCCTTGCATCTCTAAGATCTCGAGTCCATTTCTAGCTCTTTCCTTGCCTTCGTCAAATTAAGCAATGACTTAATTTGTGGGAGAAGCGTTGATGTAGACAGGGGTGTGGACTAACATTTACAGCATGCCCTCTGCATATTAGACACTGTGCTCATGTGTGTTCATACCATTTTGTATTTCCCATAACACGTTATGTCACAGTCTATTTAATACTTTTTATGGTCTCGACACTGTGCCGAGTGTCTCATCAGGTCATATCTAATTTAATCTTTACAGAACCAGGAGAGAGGTATTATTATCTCCAAGGTTAAGCTGAGGCTGAGAGAGGTTAAGTTATTTACCTGGGTCATGCAATGAGGAAGTGGTGGAAGCAAGATTTCCACTCAGGCCTAAATGACTCAGAGTCTGATTTTCTTATTTCTTAGGCCAGTGCTGACTGACCTACGCCTCTTGCTCACCTATGAACTTCTGACCTCACAGTCCCCAATTCTACCTCCCTCTAGAGGCTTGCAGAGAGAAGTAAGTTCTTAAAAATTACATACTGGATGAAGAAATCTTTACAACAACTCTGGAGGGTGAGTGTTTTTTCTTTCTGTTTTACACATGAGCAAATTTGGGCTTAGGATGGTTAAGGAACTGACCCAAGGCCAGGAACTAGCATTCATAAAGTATAATCCTATAATCCTGAAATTTCTTCCTTCGACTGAGAATTGAGAAAAGTATTATAGAAGCTAAAGAGGGGGTCTTTGGGATGTTCATGCATTCCAACATAGATAGGTTAATGAAGGCTCTATTAGGCTGGATTACCATGCAGAAAGCGGCACAGACATTTTATGCAAAGAAGGCTGCATCTCTGTTACTAAGTCTCTACTTGAGCTCCTTACAACTTGTGAGCAGGCAGAACACTGCTTCATGGCGCTGGACAAAGCTCACGTGAGAATGGCTCCAGCAGGGAAATCTTTTATGGTAACTGAAATGATTGTTTTAGGAATCTGAATTGTAATTTTTCACTTCTTAGTCTCTGGTCTCTTGAGTCCCGGTCTGTATCCTGGGTCCAGTGGATATGGGATTCTGGTGACTTTGCCCAGTGTAAGGAGCACTGAGAGAGAAGGCAAACCAGCTCGATGTGCGGAGAGGGGCAGTGAGTTCGGTATTTAGCAGCAGGAGCTGGGACTCTGGTAGATGGAACCGACAGCTTGAAAGGGCACCTCAAGGAAACACACTTCTTGGGGCATCTGAGAACATGAGAGAGCTGAACCCACGATCTGATGTAGCTCTCTCTGTTTGAAAGCGCTGACATTCTGTTCAGCTAATGATGAGTTTTCTTCTCTTTCCTCCCAACACCAAGACGAGGCAAAAATGCAAGGGAAGAAAGAACAAGAAGCAATTTCCAAAGTCTTCAGGGTCGCTAGGATGGCTTTTGAACTAAGGCACACTGCTGTCATCCTGCAGGCTGCTTGTGCTTTTGGAGTAGTCATTGGCAGATTAACGAGTTTCATGAAAGTTAAGAGAAAATAGCAGCTTAAAATAGCAGTGAAATTGTCAAGGGCTTTTTGGGGGAGAGAGTGAAATGCTGTAGTCACCCTGATATACTCACAGAAGCATCTAGGTTATGTCGTTAGTTAAAAATCCCAGCCATGGATCCAAGAATGCATATAATTTACCCACTTGCTTACCCACCTCCCATCCATCCACCCACCTGTCCATCCATCTGTCCACTCATCCATCCATCCATCCATCCATCCATCCATCCATCCATCCATCCACATGTCCACTCATCTATCCATCCATCCATCCATCCATCCACCCACCCACCTATCCACCCATCTGTTCACTCATCCATCCATCCATCTATCCACTTATCCATCCATCCGTCTACTCATCCATCCATCTACCCACCACCCATCCATCCATCCATCCATCCATCCGTCCATCCTCCACCCACCTAGTCATCCATCTTACCCATTCACTTAACATTTAACAAGCACAGACAATGTGCCTGCATTACCTAAGGCTACCAATACTTGGTTCTCAGGAAGTCCCAAGCCTGCGTTTTTTGCTATAATATAATTTCAGAAGCAAATTTGCTGTTGGGAGTTTTCGTTAAGGTGAAGCAAAATGTTGTATTGAGTTTATATGGATTCTGACTCTTATATAACTGTACACTTGGCACTGAAAATCTTATGCAACTTATTTGGGAAAAGATGGTCTACGGTTCAAGTTGCTGCGTCATGCAGAAAGATGGGCCACAAGAAACAGTTTTTGTTTTGGGTTGGTTTTGCATTAGAAGCCATGAAATTGTGGAGCTGAAGTTGTTCTTTTGCTGGGTCAGGTGTTTGTAGTCCACTAAAAATAAGCCCGTATCAGTGGAGATCTTAGAAACTAAGAAAACTCAGATGCAAGTGAAGTAATTTAGCAGACTCATACTTTGTTATGCCCCACCACATTGAACTTCACTAGAGTTCTGCTTTAAGCACAAGTGGTACAATGTGATTCTAAGTGTGAGGCTCTGGAAGCACATAGCCTATTTCAGATCCCTGACCTACCACTTACTTACTCCATGACCTTGGGAAAGTTATCTACCTTCTCTGTTTTCAAAACCAAAAATAGGACAAACAATGATACTTGCCTCTTAGCATTTTTTGTGAGGGTAAAATGGGATAATGCCCCAAGAGCAGTGTCCTCACTATTTTGGTGAGCAAGGTTGGTCTTCTAAGGGACACAGAGTAGATTCATTGAGATTCGCTGGTCAGAGCAAGGTCTCCATGATTTTTACCTTTATTACGTGATCTCCTCCATCTCCATTTCTTCCTTTAACTCCTCCCACACCACAGGTGTTTCTTTTAGTATAGGAATAGAGGTCTCCCCAGTTCTCCCTTCATATGTTAATTTAGATATAAGTACATAATTGATAAAATGCAGAGTTGTCTCCGATTATATAAATGGTTTGGGACCCCAAACCTCACTTTTTTCCACTCAATATTCTATTTTTGACATCTCCTCATGTTGTTGTATATAAATCTAATTAATTACATTCTGCCTGTGGCCTGGGAGACAACATATGCATAGACTACAATTTGCTTATCCATTTCCCTAGTGATGAACAAAAAGGGACATCAGAATCTGTGCTGTCACAAAGAAAACTATGGTGAACTGCCTCATGCATGCGTCTTTATGGTTGTGTGGGAGAGTTTCTCTGGGGTGCGTATCCAGGTGTGGAGACTGTTGGGTGGATAAACAGTTAATTGCCCCGAGCACTGAGAGATTTCTGTTTGGGATGGCTGCTTAGTTTGCACTTCTCCATAGCACTTGATGTTCTCTGACTTTGTAATTTTTGATGGGTATAAAGTGGTATATCATTGTTGGCTTAATTTGATTCTCTCTGATTACTAATGAAGTTGAGTATCTCTTCATATACTTGTTAGCCGTTAGTGTTTCCTCTTCTACTAATTTTCTTTTCATAGACTTTACCCACTTTTCTATTGGGTTTCCTGATTTTTTTTTTCTTGCTGTATTGTAGGGGTTTCTCTAGATTCCAGCATGAGCCCAGTTTTAGACATTGTACACATCTTCTTGTGGTCTACAAGTGTGTAGATTATTCCTTTTCTGAGCAGAAATCATAGTTTTGATGTGCTTGAACACTTCATGTCTCCCCCTCATGCTGGCTCTTTTTAGATCTTGCTTTCAAATCTGCACAATTCTAAAGTCACGAAGATATTTCCTCCATTTTCTTTGATTACTTTTATAATTTGTCTTTTGCATTCAGGTGTGAAGGAAGAAATCAATTTTATTTTTCCCATACAGGGGACCAATTTTCCCAATAAAGTCTACCAAATATTTCGATCTTTCCCAATTGGGGTATAATACCAAGTCTTCTATACATGTAGGAGTATTTCTGGAATCCCTATGTTCCTTCATTGATTTATTTGTCTGTTCCTAAGATGACACCACATTTAAAAAAGAATTACTATCACTTAGCAATATATTTTAATATTCAGTAAAGTGAGTCCTTCCTCTAGTTCCATTTTTTTTTTCAAGATCACCTTACGTATTCATGCCTTTTAAATTTCTGTATTCATTTTAGAATCAGTTTTTCAAATTCCTCAAAAAATTTTGCTGGAACTTTGATTAGAACTGCATTAAGCCCATGGATTAATGTTGGGGGAAATTAATACCCTTATAATGTTAAGTTATCCTGTTTGCAAACCTGATGTTTGTTTTAATCTATTCATGTATTTTAAAATGGCCTTTATAAGAGCCTTTCTCCACGAAGCTCCAGTGAATTCAATTTTGCGGGGGTGGGGGGCAGGGTGTTTAGTTCCTACTGATATTATGTTTTTGTTGTCGTTGTTGCTCCAGTGTTTTAAATATTCTACACAACCCCTAGTACATAGTGAGCACTCAGTAAATGGTACTCGTTATTGTTGTAGCTCTTATAAAAGGAGGAAGTCACAGAGGGAGAGTCTCCAACTGTCTTTAAGAATCATCTTGGTGCAGATGGGATGGGGAAGGAGACAAACCATAAGAGACTCCTAATCTCACAAAACAAACTGAGGGTTACTGGGGGGTGGGAGGGTAGGGATAGGGTGGATGGGTTATGGACATTGGGGAGGGTTTGTGCTTTGGTGAATGCTGTGAAAGATGTAAGCCTGATGATTCACAGACCTGTACCCCTNAAATAAAAAATAAAAGAATCATCTTGGTGCTCTGCAAATAATAGGGATGTGGAGCCAGACACAGCTGGGTGTTGGTTCTGATTCCACCATTGGCTGTATGACCTTGAACACACGTCTAGAATTTCTGGGCCTCTGTTTCTTCTTTAGGGAAATAATGTTCATCCTACCAGTATTCTAGGTATGGTATGAGCATGCAGTGAGGTCAAAGACTAGTAACCCACACAGTGGCTGAGACATAGGTGCTCAGAAAGGAGTTTCTCTCTCTCCCTAGTGAAGAGGTGAAAAGTTTGTCACACAGCTGCCCCTTACCCCCATGAAACAATCTCTTCATTTGAAATCCACTTCCAAATATTGTCTTTTCTGACCAGATGGATATAGAGAGTGGGCATACAGACCCCCCCTTAGCCTTATATCTGTAGAATATAAACATCTTTAGACGACACCTTAGCCTTTTCATCCTTAGAATTTAAACTTGAGGAAAGGAAGCAAAGTTGACTCCACACATCCACCTGTATTCAGGTGGCCTGTCCAAGCCAGTCATGTGAAGTCCATTTCCCTCCTCTGTGATTGGTTCAGGGATGGGCGGGCCCATGCTGGTCTGGGCCAATGAGATGCTTGGAGGGCCTTGCTGAGGGCTTCTGGGAAAAGAAATCCAGTGTTTCTCCTTCACTATGCTGGAATTAGAAAGGCTTCCTCCTCCGGTGTCTGCGGGCAGTCATGTGAGGGGAGCCAGGCTGGAGAAGAAGTCCACTCTGTGAAGTGGGGCAGGGGCATGGGGCACAGAGAAATTCTAAATTCCCTTTTTTTAAAAAAAACTTATTATATTTAAATTTATTTAGTTAACACATAGTGTATCATTAGTTCCAGATGTAAAGTTCAGTAATTCATCAATTGCATGTAACACCCAGTAGTCATTACATCACATGCCCTCCTTAATGCCCATCACCATTGTGATCCAAAGAGGCAACGGTACCCCAATGTTTATAGCAGCAATGTCCACAATAGGCAAACTATGGAAAGAGCCCAGATGTCCATCAACAGATGAATGGATAAAGAAGATGTGGTATGTACATACAACGGAAAATTCTGAGTTTCTGATGTCAATATTGAGCTGCCGCATTGGCAGAAGTCTTCTTCCCCCTCAACTTCCTGTTATGTCATAATATTTAATTTAGTCATCTTGAATAGTGTTATGAATTGAATTGTGTCCCCCTCAAAATTTATAGGTTGAAACCCTAACCCCAAGGTGACTGTAGTTGGAGATAAGACCTTGGAAGAGGTAAAATTGAATGAGATCATAAGGGCGGGGCCCTAATCCAAATACACTGGTGTCCTTGTAATAAGAGGAAGAGAGACCGAGAGTCTGTGTGCACAGAGGAGAGACCGTGTGAGGACACAGAAAGAAGGTGCCATCTGCAAGCCAGAGAGAGGGCCCACCAGAAACCAACCCTGCCAGCACCTTGATCTTGGACTTCCAGCCTCCAGAACTGTGAGAAAGCCATCCAGTCTGCCGTGTTTTGTTATACAGATCTACCTTACTAACCAAAATAGGAGTAGACTTATTTGAAGTCTAAAGCACTACAGTGGATTCAAGTCTCAAGTCTTTGGCATGAGTCTGCAAATAATTGGTGCTCAAGAAATGTGTGATAATGAACATGAACATGAGAATCATTCTGAATTTATAGAGTGCGGTGAATCACACAATTCTGTGTGCTCTAGATTGTTTGAGCTTCTGAATGGCCTTTTGGTACAAGTACAGACTTCCTATTAGTGGCATCTTTTAGACCAGGAAAGTGGGGGTTAATGAGTCTAAGTGATACGCTTGAGTCTGAATAGCTAGATAAGTGGTCCGTAAGGGATAAGAACTGAGGTCTTTTCAGTCCACTTTTAGTACATTTTCTATTATACTCAGTCTCCACTAGGCTGTTAGAAACTTGATGGTGGGAGCTGCCTCTTCCATATTTTTCTTACCGTAACTCTCTAGCAGACAGTCTGTTTCTTAATGGTCATCACCATGTGTCGAAAGAATAAACACAAATAAATGTTATATGCTCATTGCATCTTGGAAGCAGCTCTCATGGAAAGGTAGGGAAAGTGCTACCTCCTTCTGGAGTATTTCTAACAACGTCCAGCAGTGGCTGTGTCCCATTTCAAAGGCAGTCTTCAGGGGTGTGGTGTATTTGCTGTATCTCCGGGTGCAGCTCCAGGCACAGATCTAACAAGCAATGATGACCTTGCAAAGGTCACACCGCCTAGTGAATCCTTTCAAACCCGGAGGATGGAGTCAAGAAGCAAAGACGGAAGAGGCAGTTTAGAGCTCTCATATTGGGTGCCCCTGGGAGCAATTTGCACTCAACACATAAATCAGGCTCAGGGTCTGTCTAGTTATGACAAAGCCTTAATGCCATTTGCTTGTCCATCAGCATGCTGAATTATGACACCTGGTCATTGGTGCCATAAATCCAGTTAGCATTTTCTTCTGGGTGCTGCAGAAGGTCCTTAACCAGCTCTGGCCTCGAATCTCAAGGTGGGTTGGAGACACTCCCGACTCTTGATGGAGTGTAACAGGGCTGTGACTTGAGCCCTTTCTGACCGTCTGGAAGTTCTTCCAATGATATAGATGAGGACCTCCCCTCCCATCAGGTCCTGTCCTCTTAGGAGTCTTGGTGTTATAAGTGTGGCTGTATTTGTCATTGTTTTTTTCTCTTTGTTCTGTGTCACTTCCTTTGAGGAACTACCCCTCTCCTTTGTTGCAGGGCTTGGAACCCCACCCCTGCCTACAGGGCTGAGTCAGTGACCACACTGAGCTCTCTCTTGGCAATTTGAGTCTTGAGCCAAGATGCACAGGGGTGGAAGGTGATCGAAGCAAAGTCATTTGCTTTTGAGACTATCGATGAGTTTCTGCTTCAGTCTCTGACAAGCAAAATTATAGGATCCTTAAAGCACACATAATGGTGAATATAGTAAATACATTGATACACATATACATTATGAAAGGCATTATCCCATCTTAATCCCATTTTGATTAACATATCCATCTATATCTATATACTATATCTATGTCTATATGTTGATATGTAGATATGTATCTCTCTCCTTCATTTTTGTGACCTTCCAAGTATTACTTCAATAAATAACTAGTTCTTTCTTGGGTGTGTTAGGTAGGGTAGGTTTCTGTTGCTTGCTCTAAATAACTCTAAGTGATGCAGATGCAGGTAGCACATGATCGTTTTATTTTTTTTTTTTAAAAGATTTTATTTGCGCATGAGAGAAAGCACGAGCAGGGAGGAGGAGCAGAGGGCGAGGGAGAAGTAGGGGCTTCAATGTGGGGCTTCGACCCCAGGACCCTGAGATCATGACCGGAGCTGAAGGCAGATGCTTAATTGACCGAGCCACCCAGGGGCCCTGTTTTATTATTTTTATTTTCCAAAATGTCCAAATTTGTCAAAACTTCTAACAATGACAATGTTAATGAAAAATATTCCTCCTTTATTAACACCTTCCTGTCAGCATAGAGAAACAACAATAACAGCTTATGTTCCTGAATGTTCACTGTTTGACGAGCCCAGTAGTAGGAGGCAGTATAGAGACCCAGGGCTCGGACTTCATCTGTGTTCAGATCTGGCCTCTGTCATTTCCTGGCTGTGCAACCTTGGGGAAATTACTTAAGCTGTCTGAACCTTAGCATAAAATAAAGTAGAAAGAATAACAACGCTGCTCGCTCCCTTGCCTGGGTTGTGGGGGGAAGGGAGGGAAAAATAATGAAACAAGATGGGATGGGGAAGGAGACAAACCATAAGAGACTCCTAATCTCACAAAACAAACTGAGGGTTACTGGGGGGTGGGAGGGTAGGGATAGGGTGGATGGGTGATGGACATTGGGGAGGGTTTGTGCTTTGGTGAATGCTGTGAAAGATGTAAGCCTGATGATTCACAGACCTGTACCCCTGGGGCAAAGAATAAAAAAAAAAGATGTCATTGCTGGGCAGGACATGGAGGAAAAAAAAAAGAAAGAATAACAATACTTATAGCAATATTATAAAACTTAAATTATTCAATACATGTAAAAACATGCCCAATGTATGGTAAACATATGTTCACCCCTTATTGTTGGATATTTTAGCTAGAAAGAAAGAGGGAGAGAGAAAGAAAGAAAGAAAAAGAAAAGAAAGAAAGGGAGAAAAAAGGAAGGAAAGAAGGAAAGAAAGAAAAAGAGTGAAAGAGAGAGAAAGAGAGAAAGAAAGCAAGCAAGCCCAAGGCCACACAGGTAGGGCACTGTGGGAGCTGGGATTAAATAAAATCATGCTTCTGGTGCCCTGCCTGGAGTCCAGCCCATGGAGAATGCTCTCTAGACTTCAACTATGTTATTCTTCTAAGTGTCTCAAGCCCAGGTTTGAGACGGAAGTGTGCGAAAGTTGCCCCCGGGAAAATTAAAAGCACAGATTAGATAGACCCCCCTCTCCTCTCTCCACTATCACCTTATACGCCTTCCTTTCCCTTCTCCCTCCAGCGTGGCTGTCAAGTCCTGTTTTCTATAATCCATGCTGCTGTGCTGAGTGATAACTGACCTATCAGCAGGCGTTGGAGTTAAAGTCCTTCCTTTATCTCCTTGCATTTTAGTGGGAAATTCCACTGAAGACCCTGGTGGCTTCCTCATCCAAAGCGTTCAGGGGGCATTGGTTTCTCCCTCTGGGGAGCCTCTGGAGATGTCCCTTTGGAAGAGTGAGTCAGTCATCTTGCTGAGGTCTCAGTAATTCACGTTTTGCTTCAGGAGGGCCATTGTGCCTGAGGAACGCTTCCTACTGTGGGTTACAGGAGATGTCCTTCGCTGTGATAGGAGGAAAACACGAATGTCAGGGGCATGCCATCCTTACGGAATTAGAACATTGGAATACAGGCACGTGTGTGTACATGTGTGTGCACCAATAAATAATTTATTTAGTCCCAGCTGGTGCTGGTGGTGCCTGCATTATTTCCTTAACACGTATTATTTAATTCTGCTCTCCACAGACGTCTTGAAAGTTTAGTATCATTTTCCCAATTCATGGACTAAGAAATTGGGGCTCCGGAGTGGGCATCTGCTGTCTTATTCAACATTTCCCCCTTTGTCATGAGCATGTGGCTCAAGGGGAATTGACTCTTGGCTTTTTGTGCCTGAGAACTGGCCAGTCTGAATAGCCTACCCTCCTACCCTCTTCCTGGTTCGGAGATGGGCCTGTGAGGCCAATGAGAGCCAGATGGGCAACTTCTGTTGGAGATGTAGGGAACATGCTGTCTTGTCTTCTTGGCTCGGGGGCTCAGGCTGTAGAATGCCAGCCTCCAGGGGATGGGACATCCTGGCCCAACAGAATAAAGCCAACACGGAGGAAAGAGAACTGGAAAATGAGAGAACACTTCTCGTTGTTATCCTTTGAGCCTCTGAATCCAGACACGCCTCCAGGTTGAATATTCCTGGACTTTTCGAGTGAATCAACAAAGTCATTTCTGTGCTCAATCCAGTTTTGATCTGGGTTTTCTGTCACTGGCCACAGAATCCTGATGAATCTAGGCTCAGAGAGTGAATGGACTGAATGTGTCCCGTCCCCCCCCCAACACACATATACAAGCTCATCCATATATTGAAGCCCCAAGCTCCCTGTGACGGTATTTGGAAGTGGGGCCTTTGGGAGGTGATCGGGTTGGGATGAGATCGTGAGAATGGTGTTGTCTGCGATGGGACTCATGCCTTTTTGAGAAGAGGAAGAACCCAGAGCTCTTTCTCCCTTGACCATGTGAGGGTACAGAGACAGAAGGTGGCTGTCTACAAGCCAGGGGGGACTTCTTATCGGGAGCTGAATTTTCCTGCACCTTGATCTTGGACTTCTTGCCTCCAGAACTGTGAGGAAGAAAAGAAATTTCTGTTGCTTAAGCCGTGCAGGTAGAGGTATTTTGTTGGAGCAACCGGAGTTGACTAATACAGTCCCCAAGACTGCCTGAGTCCAAATCTCATTTTTTAAACCTCCACACCCACTCGCTCTAGGACTACACTCCCCACCCACCAATGCACGCAAATCTAACATCTGGGTAAAGGACCTTTACAGAAAGTGGCCTGAGGGCAGGGGTTGCCTCCTCAGTAGGGCTAGAGAATTAGTCTGGAGACATAAAGCAGAGAGGGTCATATGAGGTCATGTCTACTTGGCAGATGGGTCCAAACCCTTCCAGCAGGTGCAAGCTAATGTTTTCGACCCTGTCATCCTTTCTGTCCCATGGGCTAGAATCCAACATACCTCTGTCTCATCAAGAGAATATAATAAAACTCCTTGCTAGGAAAGGGACAGCTTTATTTCTGTCTAAAAGGCCACATTGAAAAGCTCACGAGCAACTCTCCTTGCAGGAAAAGAGAAGAATAATGGGGTAATGAATTAGTTCCTTGCAACCCACTGACAGACTGATGGATCAACGCAGTGATGGACCCCAAATTCTATCTTCCGCAAGTCTCCCCCAAAGAAAAAGGCTTTGTCCTTTTAGACACTCCCTGAAAATGGAATGAAAATATGGCAGAAACCCCACTGTCTGGGGGACATATGTTATTATTATTATAGCGATCATATAAAAGCCAGGATTCAGGTGTTAAAACCCAAACATGGAGTGATTACGGTACCACTGAGGCTCAGATAATATTCTTCCTGCGTCTCTCCTGTTTTGATAGCTGGCTGTGCTGGCAAAAGCCAGGCATCACTGGGGGCTTAATATGATTTAGGGTTACTGTTCTGACTACCTTTCTTTGTGGCCCAAATAAACAATACTATAAAATATATATATATATAATATATATATCTCCCTAAAAATCCCAGCAAACAAGCCTTATTTTTCTGCTTTCAAAACGTTTTTAACCGAGATCCCCAATTTAATTCTGGAAATCCCAATTAAATCCTGGATCCCAGTTGAATTCTGTGGTGCATCAGGCACATTTCTGTACTCTCTCTTATGGAGCAAGGAGGAGGATGAAGTGTTGTCTGTGGTTAAGACAAATCCTAACCCGATGAGGAGGGGGCTCTGGACCCGGACCACACCCTGGGAATCACCAGGGAGCTTTAAGAAAAAACACCAACGCTCCGGATCCTAACCTGGAGACTTCAAGTTGCTTGGTCACGGGGTGTGGCCTGACTGATGGGATTGCTTTTCAAGTGTCCCAGGTGGTTGTCACAGCTGAGAACCACGGCTGCAAAACAATTGTAGAGTTCGAAGCTTTCCCCTTCCACGGCTTCACACACAGGCGGTACATGTTGTCTGCTGCCTGGATACTAATTCCAGCAGCTGTACCGGTTGACTGAGAGACCTCCACACATTGCTTGCCCTCTATGAGGGTGCCGTTGATAAAATACGGGTGAAAGGGGCACCTAACTCCCAGGGCTGTGGTCAGGCCTGACTTTGCCTGGCAGAGAGCAAGTCGTTAGGTCGGCTCTTAGAGTCGCTGTTAATGTCATTACTGGTTTTCAAAATCTTTGGTGGCAGATGCTAGAAACCCGTTTTATTTAGAAAGGCAGGGATATTTGCTGACTCATGACACCTCACCTAGGAAAGCCCTGCGCTGGATGTGGCCTCAGGACAATAGGGTCCAAGAACTTAACGCTGTGGGTTCTTTCCTGCTCTCTCTCTTTTCTTTCTTTCTTTCTTTCTTTTTTTTTTTTAAGATTTTATTTATTTATTTGACAGAGAGAGAGAACACAGGTAGGCAGAGAGGCAGGCAGAGAGAGAGGAGGAAGCAGGCTCCTGGCAGAGCATGGAGCCCAATGCGGGGCTCGATCCCAGGACCCTGAGATCATGACCTGAGCTGAAGGCAGAGGCTTTAACCCACTGAGCCACCCAGGCGCCCTGCTCTCTCTCTTTTCTGCTTTTCCTCCTGGGAGAGGAGGAGAAGGCCTGGGCAGCCTCAGGAGGGGCCTGGGAAGCCTCAGGCCCCAGAAGGACTGGCACATATTCTGGGACCAGAAAGGAACAAAGTACCTTTGTCCCTAGCTTCAGCTGGGAAGAATTCTGAGAAAAGACTGTCCAAATGTGCGTCGGGTGCTCAGGGCTGGCTGGAGGATCAGTATTACCAGAAGGAGTGTGGGGTGTGAGATGCTGAAGAGACTACCCCAGTAGCCCCTGCAATGATGAGAAGTCAGTTCTTACAGTGATGACCGTATCTATCCATTCAACAAGTAGGTACCAAGTATCTGTCATGGGCCAGACATGGTTCTAGCTACTTTGTACAATGGGCAATGGACATCGTGTTTCTAAAAATACTGAGATATAGTTTACATAGGGTGAAATTCAGCCTTTTGGTTGAGATGAAATTCATATACAGTAAAATTCAACCTTTTTTTTAAAAGATTATTTATTTATTTATTTGAGAGAGAGAGATCACAAGTAGGCAGAAAGGCAGGCAGAGAGAGAGGAGGAAGCAGGCTTCCTGCTGATCAGGAAGCCCGACTCAGGGGTCCATCCCAGGACCCTGAGATCATGACCTGAGCCGAAGGCAGAGGCTTAACGCACTGAGCCACCCAAGCGCCCCTAAAATTCAACCTTTTTAAGATATGTCATATCTTATGTCTTTTGGTGCTACTGCAAATGGTATCATGTTTTTTTCGTTCTTTTTTCTTTAAAGATTTTATTTATTTATTTGAGAGAGAGCAAGCATGAGAGCAAGGGGGGAAGGGGCAGAGGGAGAAGTGGACTCCCAGCTGAGCCAAGAGCCCGATCCAGGGCTCGATCCCAGGACCCTGAGGTCATGGCCTGAGCCAAAGTTAGACGCTTAACTGATTGAGCCACCCAGGCGCCCCTGGTATTATGTTTTGAAATCACAAAGTGTTGGCCATCAGGATATAGAACATTTCAGACATTTCTCCAAATCATCTCTTGTGTCTTTGTAGTCAGTCCCAAATCTCATTGACCCATTGTAGTCAGTTTTGTCAATGTTTTTCACTCATGGATTATGTTTTGCATATCATTTGTAAAATATCTTTGCTTAACCCAAGATTACAGAGATTTTTCTTCTAGGAGTTTTATAATTTTAGGTTTTATATTTGGGTCTATGATCCCTTTTGAGCTAATTATTGCAGATGATGTAGCGTACGGAATAAGATTCATTATTTTGCATGTGGATGTCCAATAATTACTCCAGTACCATTGAATTGCTTTTGCGACAAAAAAGGAGTGACCTTTGTGAGAAAGGAGTTGACCTTATTGTGTGGGTCTGTTTCTGGATTCCCTATTCCATTCTTTTTTTTTTAGATTTTATTTATTTGAGAGAGAGAGAGAGAGAGAGCACGAGAGCATGAGAGGAAAGAAGGTCAGAGGGAGAAGCAGACTCCCTGCAGAGCTGGGAACCTGAAGCAGGATTCGACCCCAGGACTCAGGGATCATGACCTGAGCCAAAGGCAGATGCTTAACCAACTGAGCCACTCAGGTGCCCCTCCCTATTCCATTTTGTTGATCCCTGTGTTTATCTCTTCACTGATACCACACAGTCTTCATTGCTGTGCCTTTCATAGTTTAAGTCTTGAAATCAGGTAGTTTGAGTTCTTCAACTTTGTTCATCTTTTTAAAAATTGCTTTTGCTGTTCTAGTTCTTATGCCTTTCTGTATACATTTTATTTGTTTATTTATTTATTTACTTATTTATTTGAGAGGGAGATAGAGGGGGGGTGGGGAGGGGCAGAGGGAAACTCTGGAGCAGGCTCCACACCCAGCACAGAGCCCAGTGCAGGGCTCAATCTCATAGCTCTGAGATCATGACCTGACTTGAAATCAGGAGTCCAACCTTTAACCAACTGAGCCACTCAGGTGCCCCTTTCTATATACATTTTAGAACCATGTTGTCGATTTCTACAAAAATAATCCTACTGGGAGTTTGACTGGAATCACAGTGAATTAGCAACTTAACAACACTGAATCTTTTAGTCCATGAACCGGGTAATGTTTCCATTGACTCAGGTTGATTTCTTTTTCAGCGTATCTTGCATATTTTTTTCTAAGTGTTTCATGTCTTCTGGTGCTATCATAAAGGCTCATAAGTTTTGAAATTGGGAGGTTCAAGTCTTCCATCTTTGTTCTTTTTTTCCAAAGTTGTTTTGGCTGTGTTTGTTGCTTTTTCATGTACATTTTAATATCAGTTTTCTGAAGAAGAAAAAAAAATATCTCCTGGGATTTGATAGGGATGGTGTTGAATCTATAGATTTGGAGAAAATTACCATCATAATATTGAGTCTTCTGATCCATGAACATGGGATGTCTATCCATTCATTTAGCTACTTTTAAATTTTGTCAGCAATGTATTGTAGTTCTCAGTGTACAAGTACTATATTTCTTTTCTTAAACTTGTTCTTAGGTCTTTTATTCTTTCTGATGCTGTTGTGAGTAGAATTGTCTTAATTTCACTTTCAGATTGTTCATTGCTGGGATATAGAACACAATCGATTTTTGTATATTGATCTTCTATTTCTTTTTGTGTGAGCTTTGGAGCTTGTGTTGTTCAAGGAATTTGTCCAGTTCATCTAAGTGGTGGAATATTTTGGCATTAAGTTGTTTATAATGTTCACTTATTATCACCTTAACATCTATAGTACCTGTAATGCTGTTGCCTCTTTAATTCCTGATATCAATAAGTTATGTCTTCTTTCTTTCATTTTTTACCTTGATCAGTCTGGCTAAGGGTTTATTGATTTTTTTAAAGAATCAAGTTTGGGTTTTATTGATTTTCCCTCTTTCACTTGTCTTTTTAATTTTATTGATCTACATTTATCTTTAGTAATTCCCTCCATCTGATTGCCTTGGATCTAATTTTTTTTCTTTTTTTCTAGTTTTTTAAAAGTGCAAACTTAGACCATGATTTGGGACTTTTCTTGTTTTCCGACATAGTCATTTAATGATGTAGGTTTCCCTCTAAACACGGTTTTATTTATACCCCACAAATTTTGATATGTCAGCTTTTATTTTTATTAAATTCAAAGTAATTCCTGATTCTTAAGTATACCTTCCTTTTTGATTTTTAGGTTATTTAGAATGGTGTTGTTTGATTTCCAAATATTTGGAAAATTTTCAGGTGTCTTTATGTTATTGATTTCTAGTTTAATTCTATCATCCCACAGAACATATTTGGTATCATTTCAGTTTGATAAAGTTTGTTTTATAGTCCAGAATATCTTGCTGAATGGTCCATGTGAACAAGAAAAGAATGTGTATTCTGTTCTTGTTGAATGGAGTGTTCTATGTCAATTAGATTAACTTGGTGGTAGTTTTGTATGTTCTTTTTTTTTTTTTTTTTTTTTTTTTTTTTTTTTTTTAGTTTTGTATGTTCTTACTGATTATCTATGTGTTCTATCAATTACTGAGAAATTGTGGTTTCCAAATGCACTTGTGGATTTGTCTAATTCTCCTTTCAGTTCCATCAGCTTTTGCCTCATGTGTTTTGAAGCTCTTCTATTAAGTACATATACATAATCAATATATAGCTTTGAATAGTGCTGGCCTAGTATATATTTTTTCTTTTACCTTTAACCTGTCTATGCCTTTATATGTTCCTTATAGACAGCATATATTTGGGCCTTCCTTTTTAAAACCCAATCCATGAATCTCTGTCTCTTCAAGTGTCTATTTAGACTGTTTACATTTAATGTCATTACTGATGTGGTTGAATTACAGTACAGCCTCTGACTAGTTGGGAGTTATTCTTGGCGCTCTGCTTTCTTTTCATTACATGGAAATCTGTAAATTCTCATAGGGACCTCTGCTGAGCTGTGGCGAGTGAATGGGGAAGGGCTTATTTCTGTTTCCAGCGAGCAATAGGGCTAGTGGAGTTTACAACTATACCCAGAGGCCAGCTGTACCCAGCTCATCACACTTTCATCTGGGTCTCAAGCAGCAGAAGCAGCAACATGGCAGAATGAGACAGTGACTTGTTATTCAACAAGACCCCTGATGAGTATTATCTCATTCATGTGGTGAATACAATTATCACACCTCCGGTGTACAGATGAGAAAATTGAAACTCCGAGAGACCTGTAAGTGACTTGACCAAGATTACGCGGTGGTTGAGGGAAGATCTGAGCCTGGGTTTGTCTGAATCCAGAGTGCAAAAACCTTAATCACCACGTGTAAAGGTTATAAAAGAAAATAAAAGGAAATAATGTGAAGGCATTCCCTATTGGATCACAATCCAAATCGTTATCCACATACAGATGGAAGAATGTAATGAGATTTTCAATTTTGTGAGTCTGTCCCTTCAAGGTAAGACAATAAGAATTTGATATTATTTTGTACGCCTTTGGTAGAAATCCAGTCATTTACAAGAGACAAACACAATAGGGTTGAAGACTATCAACTCGTACTGATATTGAATTGTGCTGATAGGGAATTGGCCAAGGGATGCACCAGGTAATTTGCCCATTTCTTGGGTTTGTAGAGAAACAGGGTACAGATGAGTGCTCTGGTGGAGAAGGGAGCTCTTTAAATGAAGACAGCTAGTGGTGAAGCAGAGTGATTCTGACATCTACTAAGTGGATAAGTACACCGGTTCCACCAGCTCATTGCTTTGTTCTCATTCCGCCCTGCGGAATCCCCTTTTCGCCAATCCTTGATCAAATAATGAACCCATTGCAGAAATAAATTATGGGGAAACACATCCATTGCTACCTCCCAAACTCAGAAAAATCAGGCTTTTTTTTTTCTCCTGTTCTATGCTGTTTCCTGTCATGCATAATATAGCAAATTAATTAGTGAATCTGGCGGCATTTTGCTAATCCAATTTCTCTCCCTTGCTTGAGGTGAATTATGTTCATGCTTCAGTCACTTGAATATTACTCTTCCATGTTTGAAGGAATTATGTTATCAGGTGATGATTATATTGCACACTATCTGATTCTAATTAAGCCGGCAAAGAGCGACATTGTAGAAGAGGAGAGAATGTTCCGCGGTCTACACTCCCCACCCTCTTGCTGCTACATCCCATTTCTAAAGCTTTTTGAGCTGTGCTTGGGCTGTTTTGTGACGCTTACATTGTCTTCGTCTCCTCCAGACACAATGTCTTCTTGGGCCTGCTTCATCTCATATGTAATTTGTGTAAATTGAGTCTTGGAAAGACGTAATGTTTACACTTGCCTTTTTTTTTTTTTATTGGAAGCATGATGCACAGTAGTGACTGTGATTATTTCAGATGATACCAGAGAAGAAAATGTGTTCTCTTGTCAAAACCGTCCATGTAACTTGGGAGGGGGAAAAAAAAAGTCTGTCATCCGGGAGAAGAGAAACTCAAATTTCAGAGGGGAAGGGAGAACTGGCTTATGAGACGAGTGCAGGAAGTGATGGAATGTAGGGGTTAAGGTCACAGGCTTCAGGGACTCAAGAGCTGGGTTTGAATTCTGGCTCTGCCTTCAGCTGATAACCACTTGTCTCTTCTTACCACAGTAATAAGTGCTCAGTGAAACAGAGGTCTCTAGAGGTTAGTTGACTTGCAAAAGATCTGATGGTGAAGAAAAAAAGGCCAGGGCGGGGACTTCCACTCTAGTTCTTGCTCACCATTTTAAATGCCATGTCCTGATTCCACAGGGCAGAGAGTAAAGTGGCGGGGGGGGAGGGCGGTCCGTAGAGACTCCAATTAGAGTAGGTCAGTGGATACAAGAGCCTCTTTTCTCATCAGGGTAAAGATGTCCTTTTGTGTTAGACTGCACTCACCCTCCATGAACCTTGGGGACATTGATGTCTAGAGCCTTAGACAGCCATGTGGTGAGGTAGGCACCATGCTGCTCATGAAAGACACTTTTGTGGTTGGCTGAAAAAAAAAAAAATAGAGCACACGACTTTCAACTTAGAAAGCCCAAGTGCAAGGTACGTCCCGTGTGGTCGATACAGGCTTTGGTCTTTTGTCCTGTTCAACAGGTGGTTCCGAAGTGGGGAGAGCTCATTGCTGAATGGGACTTGCCCCTGGTGGGATAATTCTCCTTAGTCCACGGGTCTGCTCATTTTTCAGACTGTCTTCGTTTTGGAGAAACAGACTCACACTTTGCAGTAACCAATTGTGTCATTCAGGTTGAGCCCCACTGGCTTTCCTACTGATTTTTGTCTCACTCAGTGAAGGCCACTTGGCCTCAGCTGCCTTGTTAGACGTCATTCCTGGCCTGGGTGTACAGCTGAAAGCCTAACTCAATGCGGTGGTGGCGGATGGTCTTTCAGTACCTGTTGGGCCTGCTGGGACCAAAGGGCTGTTTCTCTGGGCTGCTTGTAGGACCCCGAACCTGGAAGAGAAAACTGTTTTTCTTTGCAGAATTTCTGCTGTGGGAGGAGGCAGGAAGGCCAAGCAGGGGACAGACATACTTCACATATGTTTATTGAACACCTATTCTATTCCAGGTCATATTGTGCATGCAGGGGAGAGAGCCGTAAACAAAACAGGCAAAGTCTTTGCCCTGGGGGGAATCAGGAATAGGCATTTGACCTGGGACGATGGAAAGAGCACCAGGCTTGGGGTCCCAGTGCTGACTGCTTTACTCGTTTGTATTCTAGTGGGGAGATTTAGACATTAAGCAAAGTAAAAAAGGAAAGCAATTTGGAAGGTGATAAGTTCAAGGGAGATAATTAAGCAAGGGAGGCAGATAAGGAAAACGAGAGGGAGTGGAGGAGGTTACACTTTGATTTCTAAATTTTTTCACTGACGTGTAATTGACAAATAAAATTGTAAAATATTTAAAGTGTCCTTTGGGATGATTTGATATTTGTATACATCATGAAGGGATTCTCCCAACGTGTTAATGAACACACCCACTATCTCACAGAGCTAGCTTTTGTTGTGAAGAGCATTTAAGTTCTCCTCTCTCAGCAAATACCAGCTATAGGCTGTTTTGTTCCCAACTAGCCTCCATCTTTTACATTAGATCCTCAGACCTTATTCATCGTATAGCTGCAATTTTCTACCCTTTTATCTACTTTTTCCTATTTCTCCCATATCCCCGGCCCCTGGCAACCACTTTTCTACTCTCTGTTGCTATGAGTCTGACTTTTTTTTGTTTTTTTTAAGTTCCATATGAAAGTGATACTCTATGGTGTTTGTCTTTGGCTCATTTCACTTAGCACAATGCCTTCCGGCTACCTCCATGTTGTTGCAAGTGGCAGGATTTCTTTATTTTTGAAGGCTGGCTAATATTCCATGGTACATATAATCCTACATTTTCTTTATCCATCCTTCCATCTGCTGACACCTAGGGATCAGGAGGGTTCTGATAGCCTTTTATACTTCAGTAAAAAGTCCCGAACGTACATAGATAAAATGGAATATTATTCAGTTGTGAGAAAGAAGGAGATCTTGACATTTGCGACAACATGGATGGCCGTTGAGGGCGTCATGCTAAGTGAGGTAAGTCAGACAAAGAAAGGCAAGTACCGTGGGATCTTATGTATAGGTAGAATCCAGAAAAGTCTGACTCATAAGAACAAAGAGTAGAATGGTGGTTCCCGGGGGCTAGGGGGTATGGGAATTGGGAGATGTTTAAAATACAAACTTGCAGCTAATGAGTGGATAAATAGGTCCTGGAAACCGAACGCATCGCCTAGCAATTAGAGTCAACGACATACTGTCTTACAGACTTCAAAGTTGCTAAGAAACTAGCTCTTAATTGTCCTCACCATGAAAAAGAAATAACTCTGTGAGATGGTGTTACACTATATAAATGTATCGGATTAACATGGTGTACATGTTACACCTATAGAATATCATACGCCAGTTATATCTAAATTTTTTGAAATGCTGGAAGGAAAACAAATAGGAAAGAAACAGGGGTGCCTGAGTGGCTCAGTTGTTAAGCGTCTGCCTTCAGCTGGGGTCTTGATCCCAGGGTCCTGGGATCGAGCCCTGCATCGGGCTCCCTACTCAGCAGGAAGCCAGCTTCTCCCTCTCCTACTCCCCCTGCTTGTGTTCCCTCTCTTGCTGTGTCTCTCTCTGTCAAATAAATAAATAAATAGAATCTTTAAAAAAAAAAAAAAAAAGGAAGAAAGAAACAAGTGAACTCATTGAGTTTAGGCTACAGCAGGGACAAAAGACTTCTTTGTCTTTAAAATAGTGATTCTCAACCAAGGGAGATTTTTGTCTTCCTTCCTCCCTCCTCCCTTCCCACACCCAACCAGAACATTGGGCAATGTCTGCAGACATTTTGGCTTGTCACATCTCGGGGGATGCTACTGACATTGAGGGGGTAGAGGCCAGGAATGCCGCTGAGCAGCTTCGAGAACCCACATAGCCCCCACAATAAAATTATCCAGCCCCGAATGTCAGCAGTTCTGAGGTTGAAAACCCTGCTTTAAAAGAACCTATGTGAGAAACTTCAGGATCATTTGAACATTAATTTCATCCACCACAGCCTTTGCTGACACTGAGGCCCTTATTTACTTGATTTGGACAATGTTTCCTTTCCCAGGAGGGGCGTCTGAGCGCAGGAGTGAATTTCATTTGCTCCCTTGTAAATCTCTGAAGTGAAAAACGGGTCTCACTATTCCTCTCTCTCTCTCTGTCCTAGTCTTTGAAGCCCTCCAAAGAGGGCCATGGCACTTAGCTCACAACAAATTCCCCAGACACAATTTAAATGTCATTTCAGGGCTGGGACGAGGGCATGAATATTTAAGATGTAAATTGTTTGGGTCGTGCCTAAATCTTTTATGGATTTTACTGGATGAGAAAAATGAGTCACTACTTTTTGATAAAGTTCGCTTTCCCTCTATATTATTAACAAACCCAGCCAAGTGAACCAGACTGCGTCTGCCAGGGAGAATAGGGATGCTTGTTTGGAGGACAATATTAGATGCTGTTTCCATTCCCAGCATGCCATATTTATGGTTCAAAAACCAAAGAACAGGTAGGAGATCTGTCCTAGGTCGGTGTGTCCTTGCTCACAAAAGCGTTGTTGCTTGCATACCAAAGATGTCCAGGGTTGGGAAGGTGGGTGGGGGGCAGGGGAAGTGAAATTGAATAATCTAACCCTAGGTGGAGAATTAGTTGATTATGTAGCAATATTGAAATGATCAGACCCTGACTCCTGAGATTAATCCTTGAGCATCTACCAGTTTGAATTCCGGGGGTTGGGTATATATCACAGGCAAAGGAAAAGGTACAGATGAGGGGGTACGAATGATGGAGAGAGTGGGAGGGATTGTGGGGGGGGCAGGGAGAGAGAGAGAGGGAAGGATTTGGGGGAGGGAGGGACAGAGAGAGAGGGAGAAATATTTAATAATTTTAAATTCTATAAACTCCAGAAAGAATATCTATTTTAATCTTTTTGGAAGAAATTATGCCTCCTACATCTCACTCTCAGCCCCTACCCAGAAATTAATTTTGAATGTTAATATGAAAGCAACCTCTCTCTTCTTTGAATGCTGCTTTTGATTTTGACAGGGTATCTAAAAGGCTGCTATTAGACAAATTTTCATTAACTAATAAGCTCGTTCTTGGGCAAAACATGAATTTTTTGTCATCTCATGTGAAAATTGAAAAAAGCCATAATTAGGAAGAAAATCACTAATTGTAAGGCACAAAATTTGTTTGCTAAGAATAGTCATTGAGGGGCAATGAAAGCATTAGCAAGTTCGGTATCAGAAAACAACTATTAAAATGCAAGTGGAATTGAGGTATTTGCCCAGAGACATAATAATGGCTTTGCATTTACAGGTCCATAATTGTGCTTTGATTTGAGGTATTGTTGATACTTTCTAAGGAACAATATACAGTGGGCCTGAATGCATAAAGCACCATAGCTTTGGGCTTCCAAATTACAGGCTCAAGTTTTAATTTCTAGAGAACATTACCATCGGGAGAGTTGCTCAGCTATACTGTCAATGCTGTTACTGCTTTAGGATTGTGATAAATTGGGAAAAACCAGGACAAAGAGTAATATTTCTGTGGCTCGGACAGCTCAAGAAACCGGTTCTGAATGCTAAGTGCCCTGTGGCCAACAGTGACATGTGGGCACGTGACCACATGATCTATTTGCCTTCTTAAGAGTAACTTTTAGGGGCGCCTGGGGTTAGGGGGCAGGTTAAGCATCTGACTCTTGATTTTGGCTCAGGTCGCGATCTCAGGGTTGTGAGATCGAGCCCTGCAGTGGGCTCCACGCTCACTGTGTTCAAGGTTCTCTCCCCCCCTCGGCCCCCCGCACCTCCGCCCTGACCCACTGCTTGTTCTCTCTGTAAAAATATATAAATAAAATCTTTTTTTTAAAAAAGAGAATAACTTTTATTATTTTTGCTTTCTGACACACACACTTTTGGGGGGGAAATTTAGAAAATGAACCTATAGAAACCTATAATGAAGGGATTTTAAATTCTCCCTAATTCCCTTGACCAAAGAGCAAGTGTGAATGTTGTGGTGTGTTGGCTTTCTTTCCTTATTTTATTTTATTTTTTGCATGTTAAACTTTTTATTGAAGCATAACAACTATATGATAAATTACATAAATTGTAAGCATCCAGCTTAGAGTGAAT
Organism: Ailurus styani; assembly: GCA_002007465.1. Taxonomy (NCBI): domain Eukaryota; kingdom Metazoa; phylum Chordata; class Mammalia; order Carnivora; family Ailuridae; genus Ailurus; species Ailurus styani. Next base: position 1,685,286 of record LNAC01000248.1, read on the forward strand.
TTTTACTAATCAGCCTGCGTAGCCACCACCTAGACCAAGATAAACCACATTTCCAGAAGTTCTCTGCCCCTTTGTGCCCTTTTCCAGGCAATGCTCACGTCCCCACCCTACCCCCAAGTCCCAGACTACAATTATTCTGTTCGTCTCATAGTAGATGTTGTGATTTTGAACTTAACATAAATGGACTCCATGGAATATCTCTAAGGGTCCAGCTTCTTTTATTCAACATTATGTTTGTGAGATCCATCTATTTTGTTACTGTGTAGAGCTAGCTATATTCTTTGTTATTGCTGTATTATAGTCTACTACATCCTTTTATTTTTAAAGATTTTATTTATTTATTTGACAGAGAGAGCGACAGCAAGAGCAGGAACACAAGCAGGGGGAGTGGGAGAGGGAGAAGCAGGCTTCCAGCCAAGCAGGGAGCCTGCCTGATGTGGGGCTCAATCCCAGGACTCTGGGATCATGACCTGAGCCGAAGGCAGATGCCCAACAATGGAGCCACCCAGGCGCCCATATTCTACTATATCCTATACCATAACTTAGTTATCCACTGATGAACCTTTGAGTTGTTCCCAGCTTTTAGCTATCATGAACAAAGAACAAACATTCCTGGAGCTCCTGGGGGGCTCAGTCGTTTAAACATCTGACTCTTGATCTCAGCTCAAGTCTTGATTTCAGGGTCATGAGTTCAAGTCCCCAGTCGGGCTCCATGCTGAGCATGGAGCCTACTTGAAAAAAAAGAAGAAGGAACAAACATTCTTGAAAATGTCTTGGAGAATAGAAACTAATTTCCCTGTGTGGATAGAGGCGTGGATTGTATTTTATAGGAAACTGAACTCACCTTATATCTGTTTCTCTATCTCCATATCTATCACTACTCATCTCTCTGTCCTTACTGATCATAGGAATCCGCGGTCTCCCAGGAAATAGGCCTGTTTCGGCAACCCTGACCAGCTCAGGCCCTGGCTGGGGGTGGCCTAGCACAAGCAACATGGCTGTATGTTGTGGCTACTTCTTACAATTCTTTCGGTATACAGTCTCTTTCCTCTTTTATCAAGGCCAGCATATCCCCAGCCAGCTTATCCTGGGAGTTAGCTCTGGTTATTATTGGCCTGGCATCCAGGACGCGAGCTGAGAGTAGCTCCTGAGCAGGAGTATCTGTTGCCTCGTCGGAGAGAAGCTTCTGCAGCATCTTCCAGCCCAGTGGGGCTCTTACTAGGGAAGGGCGGGCCACCTCTGCAAACCCAGAGAGTCCAGGGGTGCTTGTAGAATCCATCTCCTCTGTAACCTCATGGGCATCCAACCAGACGTCTCTGTCCCATGTTTTAGGCTCCCAGCTTTTCCCCACCAGGTCCCTAACCTTCACATAACAGATCCACCCGGCTGAGCACCCCAAAATCTCTGGGGCTCTGCAACTCTGTAACAGGTCATCAGAATGCCCCTCAGCTGCGTCTGCTCTTCGCTTATAGAAGACGAAGGCCCCTTTGTTAGCTCACCACAGAGCAGAAGCATTCTGGGTCTCACACTTTGCCATTAACTCTCTGGTGACAGCCTTCAGACTCTCGGTATTCTGCAGACATCAGTGCAACTTGGTAATAACCAGCCAACTCTGCTGACTTTGTAAGCACTGCTGGACCATCAAACCCCCAGCTTCCTGCATGTTTTCTCAGGCCACTTCTGGCCTCTCTTGTGTTCATTCCAGTCCAATGAAGAGCAGGCATCAAGACAGGATCAAAGATTTTATTAGCGGACTTACATGTGGAAGAAAAAGGTGAAGGAGTCAGAGATGGGGGAGGCTTCAGGCCACGGTGCAGGTCTGACCCCAAGAGAAGGAGAGTGGGACAGATGGTTGGGTAGATGTGTCCTCGACTGTCACGTCATCTAAGGAAGGTTCTCAAGGCCACCAGGGATTTCTTGAGCCAGTGTTGGCTCCCAGAGAAGTCTCATGTGTCCCAGAATGGGTCTGTCGCAGACGTTGATTTGAAAGCAGCCCTTGGGACGGGTGGCCTCCACTTAAATACAGTGATAGCTTGCCAATGACAGCGCTTGGGCTCTTGGCCACTTATGTTCCCTTAGCCTGGAGGTCTGTGAGTTTCATTCACCCTGTCACTGAAAATGGGACCAGCACAATACCCAGAATAAAGCATCCATAAGAGTTAGCTAGAGGACTACCCATTTCCTTACATCTCTCGAACACTGAGAGCATTTTTAATTTTTAGTTTCATAAACAACGCTGTTTTGAGCATTGATGTAATTCATTGTTTCCTTAGAGTAGATTCCTGGAATTGGAATAGTGGGGTGGAAGAGGGTGAACGTCTCACACTCTCGATAGAGGGCTGCCGATTGCCCTCTTGAAAGGCAAGGTCCATTCCCACTGCCCACTTTGGAGTATGAGGTGCTTGCTTCCTCTGACTCTGTGAGATACTTCTGTGCTCTGGGTGTCTCAGAGGAGAGAGGACCACTCTGGGATTCGTGACGTGGGCTGGTGGGAAAGGGAAGAAGGCAGAATGGTTAGTTTAGCAGGGGATGACTGGGATGTGGTCTTCCTTGACCGATAGGGTTAGCTCTATCTCGCCAGGTTTTAGGTTTTCGGATTATCGAGACTCAGCCCTGGGAAGACTGCTACCTATATCCTCCTCATGCCATCTTTACATTAGGTTCTTAGTTGATAAAACAGTTGTCCTGTATTTATACTTGAGTTTTAAAGAAAGAGATATAGAGGTCAAGAGCCACTGAGGGGCACGTTGTATGAATGCCAGTGTGGAGTAGTGGGAAATGTCCTGTATTTGGAACCAGGTGGACATTAGGTTCAGTCCTGGGTCTGCAGGTAGATTGCTAAACCGCCCTAAGCCCTCATCTGTAAAAGTAATACAACTGGAAGTAGGCATTCCCTCCCTCCCTCCCTCCCTCCTTTCCTCCTTTCCTTCCATCCTTCCTTCTTTCCTTCCTTCCTTCCCTCCTTCCCTCCTTCCTATTTTCTATTCCCCTTTCTTAATAAAACTTGATCTCTCTTGTGAGGAGCTATCTTGTCTCCATGTTGATGTGTCATTTTGGGCCAATAACCCAAAAGCCCTGCCCTCCTGCTTTAGAAGTTGAAAGAGTCCCTATTCCTTTGGAAATCCCTGCTGCAGATGCTCCCTCTCAACATTCTAGAACAGATGAGGAGCAGGCACGTGACCTAGGATGTGGAATTCTGAACAGAAGGGTACAGTCACAAGATTCCACGCATGGGGGAGGACACTTAGGAGACAGTAATGAATGATTTCTTCTCCCAGGAACATTCCTTTTCTGCTTATGTTAGTTTCTGTTGCTTGTGACCAAAGATGCCCCCCCAGCTGGTAAACAGCTGTGCCCTAAGGTTTTTGATTTTGTGGGGTGTTTTCTTCTTCTCCTTTTTTTTTTTTTTAAGATTTAATTTTTATGTAATCTCCATACCCAACGTGAGGCTCGAACTCATAACCCCAAGATCAAGGGTCACATGCTCCACTGACTGAGCCAGCTGGGTGCCCTTCTTTTCCTCCTTCTCCGTCTTCCTCTCCCTCTCCCTCCCCCCCCTCCTCCCCCCTCCTTCTCCTTCACCTTCTCCCTCCCCCT
>LNAC01000248.1:1689599-1748355 GCA_002007465.1 Ailurus styani
TCCCCCTTCCCCTTCTCCCTCACCCTCCCTCCTCCCTCCGACCTCCTCCTCCACCCTCCTCCTCTTCCTCCTCTTCCTCCTCCTCCTCCTCCTTCCTCTTCTTCTTTTTTAAATGAGAGTGCATATTAGCTCAGTCAGAATCCAGAAGGGCTGGGGCTGGGGAGTGATGTGTGTTGGGGGTGAGGGGTCCGGTTTTCTTCCTTTTCTTCCACCCTACATCTTCTGCCTCCTTAGTTTTGCTAGCAACTGCCCCGTTCTTCCAGTAGCATTTGTTTTTTACTTACAAAATGCTTTATAAGCATGGTATAATTATCCACGCTGATAGGCTGTGCCGTAGAACTCCTTTGGAGAACAGACAATATAAAGTGCAAAGAGCTGTGAATCGACTTATCCGCCTTGAAGCAGAGTTTGTGGGGGGGTTGGTCACGGCTCGAAAGTTGGTTCTGATCGTTCCTTTTATTGTTGGGTTAGCTGCTGCCACCTTGAATTCTTTTCCCTTTATTTCTTTTCTAAGTGACTTGGTAAGCGGCCTATTTGACTCCGCCCCAAACATATTTACTCCCACTTTAAAATATGTCTACAGACTCACGTAGCCGGGTGATCTGGGAAACACCGAGAACCCAACAAAATTCCAGTTTTACTGAAAGTACTGAGACTAAAGTATCCTCTGGCAAGGACAGTCGTTGAAAACCTGAATAGTTCTCTTAAATACTGAACCACTCCTCTTATCCTGGACACAGAGATGCATCCAGAGTACAGTGGTTAAGGGAATTGGTTTTGGAGTTGGAGCCTGGTTTAGTATTCGTCTCGCCATTTACAAACCGTCCCTGTAGCGATATGAGTTTTCTCAACAGTAAAATGGAGCAGTAACACTGTTAGTCTCTGCTTTTCTTACATTTGTCTTCAGACTTCAGGAAAAGTCTTAGGGAAGCTTCCTCCGGTACAACGCTCCCACCCTGAGTCTGGGTTAGAGCCCCTTGTGATACAGTCAGAGAATGGCGTTTCTTTTCTCAGGGGCCCAATCGCAGTTTCCGTGGGCACTTTTTTGATAGATTATTTTATTATATCTGCCCTGTCCCCCTACCCAGTACTGAGTTAAGCTCCATAAGTTAAGAACCAACTATGTTTCTTCACTACTGTGTTCGCTGTGCCTGGCGCCTGGTTGGCATTCAATACATACTTATGGAGTGGGGGGAGGAAGCAAGGAAGGAAGGTAGGTTGGTTGGAATGAATTCCCACTGAGGATTCACTGAGATCACGTATCGAAACCATGGTGTGTTACGTAGTAAGAACTGAATAAAGGTAACCTCACCCAAAGAGGAACACCAAACACGACCACCACAACAAAAACAAAAAGAAAACTCCTGAACAATCAAACTGCCTATCATGCTAGAAATGAAATATTTATATGTCATTGTCACCATTAAATGCTGATTTTTCAGCCTGAGCCATGCTCCTGGAACAAACAACCATCGATTTCAGTTATTCAGAACAACAAGGGTTTAATTCTTGCTCCTGTGACATTGTCAGTGAGGGTCAAGTTCATGGCGGCTCCCAACTCCCACAGTAGGGCAAGACAGCCTTGAAGCAGTCACGTGCATGAACATAGACGTGACATGCATCCTTTCTACTCAAAGCCCTTTGGGTCAGAGTTAGAAACCTTCTGTCTTAAGTAGCTCTGGCTGCTACAGCAAACTATCATATCTAGACTCTGTGGCTTAAACAGCAGATTATTATGATTATGATTATGATTATTTTAAAGATTTATTTATTTATTTTAGAGAGAGAGGGAGTGAGAGCTGGGGGAGGGATAAAGGAAGATGGAGGAAAAATCCTTAAGCAGACTCCTCACTGAGCGCAGAGTCCCACTCGGGGCTCGATCCCAGGACCCTGAGATCATGGCCTGAGCCGAAATCAAGAGTGGGAGGGTCAACCAATGGAGCAACCCAGGTGTCCTGATTATTATTTTTTAACAACCTGGAAAGCACAGGCAACACAGGGTCAGAATGAAAAGCTGGGGAGACCCCCGGCTGTGCCACATAGGAATGCTTTAGTTTCTAAATTCAGAGGGATTAGGAGAAGGAGGAGCCAGAGTGATGGGGAGGGGTGGTCTTGGGAGCTCAGGATAGTAACTCCAGCCTGTAGGGTACTCACCTCAATATTTTAACAGTGCACATAGCTCTACAGAGGCATCCTATCAATTGTCAGCTGTGGTGTGACTGAGCCTCAACTGGGCATGATTTTCCCACAGGCTCGTTTGAAACATTTGCTGCAGAGCCTCATTTAATAGATAAGGGTTTAAGAGAAGTCGGCGGGCTTGCACCAGGTCACACAGCAGACTGGTGAGAAAACTCTAGACCCCTGACTCCTTGGTCTGTGTGTCAATCACACTCTCTTTTCCTCTACCTCCAGCAAGAGGAGAAATGGCAGCCCAGGTCATGGGCCAAAGCCAGCTGTGAAGCCCCCACAGGATCCCAAGATGGCAGGGCTCTGTGTCCACCTTTGCCAGCCTGGCTGGGTGGGCAGACCCAAGGCATTCGAGCATCACAGGGCTCAGCATCCTTTCAAATTCCTGTACCACCACCCTGACAACGAAGGCAGAGGGAAGCTGGCCTTCTAGGCGAGACTGGTGTGGGGGGTTTGAGCCACTCCAAAGGCCAAATCTCCAAGTTGCCTTTGCCTGACTCAGCACTTTTCCAGCTCAGACATCAGGTGGCTGAGTCGGCCCTGGATGTTGTGCAGGACCTGAGGTGTGGGGATTTGCCAGACCCCAGTGCATACATGTCCTCTTCTCTGCTCTGAGAGAGACAGAGACAGGTGAACGCAGAGAACGACCAAGAAACAGAGACCGAGCTAGAAGTAAAAGACACAGAGAAGTACGTGGCGGGGATGGGGAGGTGGTGGGGGGGTGGGGACTAGGGGACAGGTGGACAGAGACAGGAACGACAGGTAGGGAGAGGGAGAAATGGAGAAGGCAGAAAAGAGGAGAAAGTGGTAGATGCAGGTCAGACTGGCTGACCAGTGAGGTGCCATCACACACAGTGACAGGTGTGCCGGTGACATGATCTTTCCGTGTTTATGTATGAAGCTGTGAAGGGCCAGGGAGGCAGAAAGAAAGATGAGAAAGGCAGGTTGGGCGGTGTGCGTGGGAGGGCGAACTGGGACACGAAGGGTCTCTTCCTGTCGTGCGTGGCTCTGTTTGTTATGTCAGGAGCAGAGACACAGACTTGGACCCTGTCGTGCTCTCTCCTGTCCCCCCCACTCCGCCAGACGGCCGCCCCTACCAGGCCATTGCCTCTGAGCCTTATTTATTGCTCCAAAATCTGGGGCTGGGCGGAGCGCCTGCCAGGAAGCTTGGGAGGAAGCTTCCATGTAAATCCTGGACTTGGCCTCCAGCCACGGCCGCTGAACAGGAGGATCGGTGGGAGAACAGACCTTGATTTGTGCCGCAGCAGCTTTTTAACATGTGGAGGGCGGTGTGTTATCTGAGATTCCTTCCTGCTCCCTAGAGATTTAAGTCTTGGCTTTATTCCTTCCCACTGGAGAAACACTTTTAAAAACCCACACAAATTTCCTAATTCAACTCTGGCTGTTTTAACCAGAGTTAAAGAGCTCAGTCATAAAGTGGCTCCCAATTATTAAGAATTGCAGTGCCGGGAACGTGACACGGATTATGTCATCCGATCTTTGCGCGACGTGATGAGGAAACCACTGTAGTGTCCCCCTTTCCTAGGTGGGGGGTGAGCTGAGGCTCAGGGAGGGGAAGGAACTTGCGAGGAGGCCACGCCAGTTTGCATCAGAGCCCGATCTGTCTGTCCGGCCGTGGCTCCCAGCCCCCGCTGTACGGATGAAGACACGGAGGCCCGTCAGGTCTGAGACCTTGCCCAAAGTCCCGCTGACAGAAAGTTGCAGAACGAGGCTTTGCGCTTTCTTCTGTTTGTCTTTAGGGTCTCGGCTCTTACCCCTTGTGCATTAGGTTGGGGCCTTTCAGAAAGTGACTCCTTCCAGAGGTTCTGCTTCACAAAGTCAGGGAAGTGCAAGCACCATAGACCTGTGCGTGCACTTAAAAATGGGCACAACGGAGGGGGTGTACCTGACTGGCTTAGTTGGTAGGGCATGCAACCCTTGACCTCAGGGTCATGAATTCAAGCCCCACATTGGGTGTAGAGCTTACTTAAAAAAATAGACAAGATGCTAAATTTTATATTATGTGTGTCTTACTCCAGTTAAACAAAAATGTTTATTTATTTTAAAAGATTTTATTTATATGACAGAGAGTGAGAGGAAACACCTGCGAGGGGGAGAGGGAGAGGGAGAGGGAGAAGCAGGCTTCCCACTGAGCAGGGAGCCCGATGCAGGGCTCGATCCCAGGACCCCAGGATCGTGACCTGAGCTGAAGGCAGGCCCTTGACCCAGGTGCCCCAAACAAAAAATTTTAAGGGAAAAAAAAGAAAAAGCTCCAGTAGTCACCCTCTTGGGAGTAGATAATACACCCTGTGGAGTTGAGCTATTTTTATGGTGGAGTTTCCCCTAATCTCTCTGCTAACCTTCCTTATCCTCCGTCTTGTGGCTTCTGCATGTTCTCAGCTTCTGTTGCGTTGTGTCTTCTGCTGCCTTGTGGCCTTGTGCTTCCTCCCTTCTCCATGTGCCTCTCTGCTTCTACCTCACCTCCTCTCCTCTATCTGTCCATCTGTCACCCATCTCTCATCTCTCTACATCCATCTCTCCTCTAATTTCAAGTCAGTCTTCCTAAGACAGAAGATCAGGGTGGCATCTTAGCATTGGTCCTCTGGAGACAAGCTCTCAGATGAAGACTTGCCTCCAGGAATTTCGGTGGGGAGAGCTTTTAGGCTTAGCACCGGGGAGGGGTGAGGAGGAAAGGACTGGGCAGGGGAGAAGTTGAGAGGTCCTGCGGTCTCAACAAAGGCCTCAGCTGACCCCACGGCACACTTTGGAGCTGTCCCTTTGGACAAGTGAGTTAAGTCTTTAAAAAAAAAAAAGATTTTGGGGTGCCTGGGTGGCTCAGTTGTTAAGTGACTGCCTTCGGCTCAGGTCATGATCTCAGGGTCCTGGGATCCAGCCCCACATTGGGCTCCGTGCTCAGTGGGAAGCCTGCTTCTCCCTCTCCTGCTCCCCCTGCTTGTGTTCCCTCTCTTGCTGTGTCTCTCTCTCTGTCAAACAAAATCTTTAGTGGCACCTGAGTGGCTCAGTGGGTTAAGCCTCTGCCTTCAGCTCAGGTCATGATCTGAGGGTCCTGGGATGGAGTCCTGCATCGGGCTCTCTGCTCAACAGGGAGCCTGCTTCCCCCTCTCCCTCTGCCTGCCTCTCTGCCTACTTGTGATCTCTCTCTGTCAAATAAATAAATAAAATCTTTAAGAAGAATTTTATTTCCTTATTTGAGGAGGAGGGAGGAACAGAGGGAGAAGGACAAGCGACTCTGAGCTGAGTGCAGAGCCCAACTCTATCTCATGTCCCTGAGATCATGACCTGAGTGGAAATCAAGAGCTGGACACTTAACTGAATGAGCCACCCAAAGGCCCCGCTAGTTAAGTCTTTATGCCTGAACACTGAGCCATCACTGGCTGTGAGGTCCCCTTGGCATGGGGGTGGCAGGGCATGACCTTGGGCGGGGTGGCTCCCTTCCAGTGACTGTTCACATTGTGAGTTAGCTTCCAGCACTCCCAGCAGCCCGGGGCAGGCGAGCCTCGGTCCCGAAGCGGGGACCTGCAGCCTCTCCCGATGAGCCGCTCTCCAGAGCACAACAGCCCCGGGGGCCACCCCAGCTGCTCCTCCTCTGCCCTGTTCCATTTTATAAAGGGCTCTATTGGCCCCAGGTGCTAAGTCCTGGTCCAATCAGGTGTGACTGAGACTTTGCTCAGAAGGGGCACTTTAGGGTCTTCAAGCATCCTGGCTCTTCGGCGTAACTCCTCTCCAATTTCTTAGAATCCAGGAGAATTCCTGTATTCCAGCTCATTCCTACTATTTAAGACCTGCTGACTCAGCTGTTACAAGCTGAGATTTGAAGAGACTCAGGAACTGATCTCTAAATAGCATGATCATTTCCTCTCTGCTCCCCCAGCAATGCCCCTTGATGTCATCTGACCCCCAAGCCTGGCAGCTGGACCCCGAGGAAGTGTCCTGGGAGTGCAGGTCCAACCGTACAGAGCCACAGCGTCCCTTGGTTGCCAGACCGCCATTTACAATTCCCGAATTCCTCTGGACTTTTCTCATGGACAGTTATATTCCTTCTTCTTGCTCTGGGTTTCTCTTTCCTCTCTAGCAATTTCTCTCCCCAAAGTTAAAACAGACATGGAGACACATATGCTACCCGATACCGATATAGCACCATCACTCAAACCGCCCTCTCTCCCTGCGGCAGCTGAGCTATGGCAAGCCTCCTACCCTCTCCTTCCCCCTAATTGATTTCCCAATTCAGCCTCCTGGGATGGTGCTTTGGCTGGCTTTCCAAGTTCAGCCTCTCAACCTTAATTTAATGCTTCTCGGGTGGTGAGAACTTATGCTTCCCACCTACTAGTTGGCATCTGGCTGATTTTCTCATCCTGCAGACTTGCGTTTCGTTAATGTTGAACCTTTGTGCAATGCACCTGGATTATCAAAAGTGGGGAGGTGCCCAGTCCCGAAGAGACTCCTTTCACCTGCACCAGGCCAGTGTCGGTATTTGGAGGGGCCCAGCGGTGGCTCGTCCCCAGAAGATCAGCCACAGGCTCGGCTCCGTTAAATCCAGGAGTCCAAGGACCCTGGCCAGGGAAAGCTGATGGATGCTAAAAGCGGGCTGGGTGATTCAGAATTTCCTCAGCTTTGCCAGTCAGCCTGGCGTGAGGTCTTGGAGTAAAATTTTCCCACCTTCTTTTTCCAAGATTGAGCCAGAGTCTATTCTTGGAGCAGATAACTTTTCAGCACCAAGTCAGCAAACGTTTATGATTGGTTTTTCACACATCCTTCTTGGACAGGAGACGATTTTTGTTAGAATTAAAGTTTAAATATAGGGTTAGAATAACCCAGAGCTCCTCAGGAGGGCTGGCTCTGCCAGAACAGTGAGTGACATGGGGGATCTTGTTTTCTCTTCTATATATTATTTCCTCAACCCTGCTGTTGCTCACTGACATTGACTGTTCACGGTGAGTAACCGCAGTTACCTTAAGTAAGCCAAATGTCCCAGGCCTCACCAGCTTTGGCTTCCTCCTGCTGGGGCCCCCACAAGAGTCCCCCAGGGATGTCTTATGTGTGTGAGATTCTTTTGTCCGAGTCTTTTTAGGAAAGGTACCCCTGTGCACCATGTGAGGGCCCCAGCTCTGTGCTTTACTGTTGCTGGGGCCTTCCGTGACAAGTCTGGGTCCCCACCGTGCTGCCGGGTGCAGTGGGGCCCTGGGGCTCTTTCACAAATGTGCCATAGTCCCTATGGTCTGCTGCTGTCGGGTCCCTCTGCTGCACTAGGGAGAACGTCCCTCTGCCCAGCCTTCCATTGAACTTGGCCATCAGGCCCCCAAGGGCAGTCTTCCTTGTGCCCAGAGCCTCTCAGACAAGCACCAGTTTCCCTTTACCCATCAAGGGTCAGGCCATCGAGATAGAGACCGGTATCACTTCTCATGTCTCAAAGCTCATGAAAACTTTCCTGAAAGGATCGCTGGGCCTCTAGACTTTTCTCCCATATGCTCAAGGCTCAGAAGGCCCTGCATGCCTATCAGAAAGGGGAGAAGGGGCGCGGGGAAAAGACACACCACGGAACAGCTGCTAAAAATCAGATTTAGTGATTCATACTCAGTAACATCCATCAGTCAAGTTCTCCAAGCTGTTTTTCGGTGATGTTGCATAAGCCACACGTGGCGGAGGGAATGGAGTTAGTTTATGCCAAATGAACCACAGCAAAAATGATGACATCACGGACAATAATAAAATAATCAAGCAGCAGCAGATGGAAAGGAAGAATTACAGTTTTGCTGGGGAACTGTTAGCTACATGAATTGTTTTGGGTCTTTGCTGGTCGAAATCAAACCCCATACTACTAGCCACAGAGTAACGATGATGATGATGATGATGATGATGATGATTTTACTTATTTATTTAGCCAGAAACACTAGCCAGTCAATCCTCCTGTCCCGCAAAATGGTCTTTCTGGGATCCTGGGGGGCAGGCCAGAAATTTCAAAGCATCGCCCTCCACAGGCGTCAAAGAGCGCTGTTTGTTCACTGACACCAAATTAATCAGAACCGGGGAATCAGATGGATTTTTCTTTCGTGTTTTACTTCCCTTTATTAATGGAACCTTTTAGAAATCTGTTTATATTTTTTACTTTCACAAAATCACAATTTTTCACACAAAGGGAGCAGATGGTACTGAAAGCTGGAGATTGAGCCAGAATGCGTCTCCCATAACTGGCACCAACAGAGCCTTGTCTTGGACGTAAAAGGACTCGAATCTAATTGCGGGGTTGGTTTTTCCAATTCTGTGTAACTATGTGTTTCTTTGTCTGGGTCTTTCCCCCCTCAAATTTAATCCTTCTCCTTGAGCTCCTCTCAGATCGATATCTAAGTAGAGTCATAGAGACTGAGTTTTAAGGCAGTGGTTTTCCTGCAAAGGGGTCTCTAAGACCCTAAGTGTCTCTACATCCGTAGCCCCCTTTGGAGCCTCCTGTTGAAGGCTCTGCCATATTTGGTGTCATGACCAGGTGACTGGGCAGAGATTGGCACTTGAACTAAGAACAGCCAACGAGGTGGCTTCCTGTGAGAATCCTGCCTCTATATAGGATTATGATTAATTAGCCCAATTAGATTCTCTTTCTGAGAGATTTTAATATGACACATGCTCAGAGGGAGTGGGTTGTAAGTTCACATAAGTAGGAACCTCGTCTCTTCTGTACTGATTTATGACCATTGTCTATCACAGTATATGGTGTGGCTATCCAGTGACTATTTGATAACTAAATCAAATTCATGGACCCTTTATATAGCAGTTTTTTTGGGGGATGTTATACATAAACAATGAATCATGGGACACTATTTCAAAAACTAATGGTGACTAACATAATAGAATTTAAAAAATAAAAAATGAAAAAATAAAATAAAAATGAATCTATGTCCATCTCCCTGTATTTTACATTTTTTTCTCCTGACTCTGGGGACCTAGGTTCCCCCCTCCAGTCCCTAGCCTTTCATGAATATTCTAACTAGATTTTATTTTTTAGAGCAGTTTTAGGCTCGCAGCAATATGAGCAGAAGATACAGAGATTCCCCATATACCCCTTACCCTCCCCCTCCTACCCAGAGACTCCTCTACTATCAAAATTCTGCACCAGAGTGGTACGTTTATTATAATTGATGAACTTAGGGGCGCTGGGTGGCTCAGTGGGTTAAGCCTCTGCCTTAGGCTCGGGTCATGATCCCAGGGTCCTGGGATCGAGCCCCGCATCGGGCTTTCTGCTCAGCAGGGAGCCTGCTTCCCCCTCTCCCTCTGCCTGCCTCTCTGCCTACTTGTGATCTCTCTCTCTGTCATATAAATAAATAAAAAAGTTTTAAAAAATGATGAACCTACATCAACACCTTATCATCACTCGAAGTCCATAGTTTACATCAGAGTTCCCTTTTGGTGCTGTACATTCTATGTGTTTGGACAAATGTCAATGACTTGTGTTGCCATTATAGTGTCCTACAGAACAGTTGCGCTGCCCTAAAAACCCTCTGTGCTTTACCCGTTCATCCTTTCCTCCACCCCAACTTCTGGCAACCACTTTTACTATCTTTTACTGTCTTCGTTGTTTTGCCTTTTGCAGAAGGTCATATAGTTGGAGTCATACAGAAGGTTGCCTTTTCAGACTGGCTTTTTTCATTTAGCAAAAGAGCATTTAAGAGTCCTCCATGTGTTTTCATGGCTTGATACCTCATTTCTTTTTAGCACTGGGTAATATTCTATTGTCTGGATGTACCACAGTTTCTTTATCCATTCGCCTACTGAAGATCACCTTGGTTATTTCCACATTTGGGCAATTATGAATAACACTGCTGTAGACATCTGTGTGCAGGTTTTTGTGTGGACATAAGTTTTCAGCTCCTTTGAGTAAATACCAAGGATTGCTGGATTGTACGATAAGAGTGTGTTTCGTTTTGTAAAAAAATGCCACACTGTCTTCCAAAATGACTGTACAATTTTGCCTTCTTGCCAGCAATGAGTGAGAGTTCCTGTTGCTTCACATCCTCGCCAGCATTTGGTGGTGTCATTGTTTTGGATTTTGGCCATGTTAATAGGTGTGAAGTGATATCTCATTGTTGTTTTAACTTATAGTATGATGTGGAACATAGTTTTTTGTGCTTATTTGCCATCTGTTTTCTTTGGTGAGGTGTCTGTTCAGGTTTTTAGCCCATTTTAAAATCACTTTGTTTGCTTCTTGTTCAGTTTTGGGAGTTCTTTGTATGTTTTGAATAATAGTATTTTATCAGAGAGGTCTTTTGCAAATATTTTTCCCCAACCTGTGGCTTGTCTTTTTATTCTCTTGATTCTTCTTCCTTTTTATGACTCTTTTGCTTTGACAGACAGTTGGGTTTTAAGATTTTGGAGGCATCTGCTTGAGTTGGAGTCTTGGTTTTGCCAGTTGCTTGGGCGATTAATCATTCCATTCTGATTCTCAATTTCCTTATCTGTGAAATGGAGATAATAGTGCCACCCTGTAGAGTTGCTCTGAAGAGTTGGAATTGTCCCCATCCCTATGAGTAGTTAGTACTGCATAAGTGGTGGTCATTATTATAGAGAATTATTATTACTGTTTTTTTGCATGAGTCACTAATTTGCTCTTACTTTCCACTCTTCCCTCCTTTCTTTGCTCCATTCGAATCACACTAACTTCCACACTCACCTCAGGGTCTTTTTCTTTTTATTTCCTCCTCCTAAGTGTTCCCCCCTCCCAATATACTTGTGGCTTGCTCTGCCATCTCATTATTCAGGATTTTGTTAGTCATTAGCAGAAGCAGTCCCAAGGAAATGGGGTTTCTTATTTTTTGTAGGAGCTGATCCCATTTCTGCTAGGTATCCCAGAGGGAGAGGGGATACATGGAGGAGAAATGGGGTGGGAAGGAGAGACTCCTAGAGCCTGGGAGGGAGAGGGATCTCTTGGTTCAGTGAGCAGCGGGCACTAAGCCCTGCCCTCTCAGAGTGCTCCTGGGAGATGACAAGACCTTGGGGAGACTGGGTGCCCTTAGCCTGCCAAGGATCCTTGGTCCCTAAGACCACAGAACCCCTAGAACTGAAGGTGTCATAGAGGCTGAAGCAGACGAGACCCTGGCAAAGGGCAAATGGGCTGATGTTTGGGGAGACGCTCTTTAATGCTTAATGCAACATGAAATTAGATTTTCTGTATCAGCCTCAAGTAACAGAGGCTAAACTTCCTGCCAGTTCACAGGGATGGGGGCTCAGAGCCAGAGGGACACCAACTAGTGTCAATTTATAACTATAAAATATAGAAAGTGATTTTTTTTCACTTCTGAGTTTGGACTTACAAATTCTTTGTAAAAGAAATCTATTCCCCAGTGTATCCCTCCCTGTTGTAGCTTGAGAGAATCCAGTTCCTGGTGAAGTTGACTTTTGGACCCCTTTCAGCTTTCCTTTTCCCTTCCTTCCCTCTTTTCCTGCCTCACCCACTCCTGTAATTCTTCAGGTATTGGATGTAAGCTCCTTTCTTAGACCATGCTTTCTTTTTTTCTAAATGCAAGCTTAAAAAACATGTGTTATCAAGATGCAAATTTTTGAAAGCTCTATCTTTTTCATCCTTACCTAAAAATTGTTTTTGCAAAAACGAGGTAGGTGGGTTTTTTCCTTGTTAGGAAAAAGTGAAGAACAACATACCACAATCTTTTCTGGCACGCTACACTGCTTCTAGCTATAATGGAAGTTACAAATTATATCGCAACGTACACTGACGTTAGAAAAACTGCTTTGGAAACACCGCTTATTGGGGTTAGTTTGGCTTTGTTCATGTTTTCAGACTGTGCCTTTGAATTGCTCACCTGCCTGGCACTCAGCTTGGTTGCTGTGGTATCAGATCACATTTGTTCAGAAGGTGGCAGTCATTACTGCTGGTCAGCACAGATCTCTGGTTCTCCCCACTGTTGGGTACATGGTTGGAATAATTTTCCTGGCTTCTGGTGGTTGGGTAAGACCTGCTAAATCATTCCGACCCATGAGTGATGAGCGGAAGGGACGTGCGTCACTTCCAGTGGAAGTATTAAGTTTGAGACCCTCCAGAGGTCTTCCCCCTGCTTGATGTAGAAGCCATCAATGTTTAAGATGATTCCTGCTCCATCAGCCTGCCCCAAGTCAATACAGATTAGCAGAGCCTCCCCTAGCAAACTATGGGATGGACTTTGAGCAAGAAATAAACTTCTGTTGTTTTACGTGACTGAGAGTTGGACATCTTTGTTATCATAGCCTCAATTAGCTTATCCTGACTGATATACCCGTCAGGCTCTCTAAAGACACGGTTGCCAAACTTTTGAAACCAAAAGAAACACTCAGAACATTGGAACTGGCATGTCTTTACAGACAAAATATTTTGCTTTGGCAAACATGTCCAGAAGGAAGTGGGTGCTGCTATATTTAGAGCATGAAGCAAATGTACTGTTTTGGAGTGTTCAGACAGATAAACAGGCTCAAAATCATGTTCAAAATGTTCCACATTTTGCCTGATTGGAAACATTAACAAAGTATAAAAGTTGACAATGTTTCCTTTCACGTGTTGTGTGCACATACACGCATGTGCGCACACACACACACACACACACACACGAGTATGATATTTTTAGATAAGAGTTGCTTGGTTGCAGGAAATGGAGAGTGGTCAGATTCAGAGATGTTAGAGCAACTGTTCAAAATCAAACTCTGACATGCTGGAGGGCACACAGAGACCCAGATCTTTGGATTTGGTATCACCTATTGTCGATTTAAGCCTTACAGAGCTTTGTAAAACCATGAAGAGCGTTTGTAGACTATCATTATCACAGTTGATAAAATTTTCACAGAATTTGTATACCCATTCGTTGTTGAATTTTCATTGTTTTACCATCATCTTTTGTATCCCTTTATTTGTTTTGATTATATATTTTACCTTCCTGGGAAAATTTTGTCCCCATGTTATCACATACTGTTTTAGCATTTGTATTTCTGTAATCTAACTTCAGGATCTCTTGGGGGGGGTGAGTGGGGGAATGGGCAGAGAGAGAGGGAGAGAGAGAATCTTAAGCACGCTCCAAGCTCAGCATAGAGCCTGTTGTGGGGCTCAGTCTCACAGCCCTGAAATCATAACATGTGCTGAAATCAAGAGTCAGATGCTTAATTGACTGAGACAGGTACCCCAGTTTCAGAATTTCTATAAGGGTTGAATTTAAGAGTTGAGCTGGAAGGAAGTTTGGAGTAGAGATACATTTTCACAGGGTGAGGAAATGCCAGTTGTCCACATCAAGGGTGGGGTGGGAGGTTGCTGATGGAGATTTGGGAGCAACAATGTTCCCCCTGTTCCACAACCATCTGCTGGCACCATGACTGTCATCCTGGAGAATCTTTATTCGAAAGGCAGCGAGGCCCCAAAATTCTTCTGTCTATTCCTTTGAACAAGACGCTCACAAGCTTGCTTTTATATTGTCACAATGAATGGAGAGAATAATGGATTTGGTATCTGATCGATTAACTGTGACTTTGGACAAGTTGCATAGCTACTTTGATGGGGAATAATGATATAACATTATTGAGTTATTATGAAAATTATGCAAGATCACGTCTAGGAATGACTCTTTTATAGTGAGGGCCCAAGGAACACTTAATTCCATTCTTTTCTTATAGTTAACAAGGGGAGCAGTGTAGCTTAGTGCTTAAGTGTGCAAATGCTGACGTCACACAGTGGAGTTCCAATCCTAAATTCTTCTTTTGCCAGTTTTGTGTAAACTCACAGCCAGTCACTTCTCTGAGCCTCCCTTACCACATCTACAAATGAACATGAGACCTGATACATTGCTGGAAATTAAATAACATATTGCATATCCAGCCTTTGGTATGTTGCAAACACTCAAGAAATGGTCATTTTCATCAGCTTTTATTAGATATAAGTTTCTTTTTTTTACGTCCACTCCTGTGTCTTCCAATACAAGCCTAAAACCCTGATCTGAAACCCTTGGGGCCATTGTGTTTTGAAACTCAGAGTGTTATGGAAATTGCAAAGATAATGCAGTGCACATACCATACCCCCCCCACACACACACATTGGCAGGGTCTGTGGTATGCACTTCATAATTAGCTTATTACTGTGGTGAAATATTTGAATGTTCATGCTAAGTGGGATGTGGGATAAATAAAGGATATAAATAATCTCATGTCAGCTCAAGTCCAGTTCTGCTGCCAAATGAGTTTGTGCCAAAATAAATGAAACAAATTTGGCTTCCAGAACTTTTTTGGAATTCAGAGACTGGTGCAATCGCTATCATTTTTTCCCCCATTCTGTGCTGGAAAGCTATTTCTATTACCCATTTCTAGTTTAAGCTGTGACTTTCTTACCTTTCTGTGTTTCTGTTTAATCTTTCAAGGCTTCCTCTGAACTCTTAGCCCTCCTCCCTTGACAGCCTGTGTTTTGCTTCTCCCTCCCATTGCTGGCTCTATTCTTTACCACCTCTTGGATTGCTCCTTCTTTTTCTGGGGTTCACGTGCTATTGGCATAAAGCCCTTTTCATTTTTTTTTCTGGTACATTCTCTCTACGTTCTCATTCCCCCTTCCTCTCTTCCTCTGTGGGTTTCAGACAGAGTCTCGCTTCTGTGATGAGAGCTCCTCACCTCTCTTCTTGTGTGTCATCTTCTACCTGCTGTTTTCTTTCTGCTTCTTTGTTCATTGCTAATGGTCCTTGCCTCCCACCCCAACTACCATACCATCACTCTTCTCCTTTAATTCCTTCGTCTCCTCCAGAGATCATTCTTTGTCCACTCCTTATTTTACAATGCCAATAATATCATTATGATAATTTATTGAGTTCTTACTGTGTACTAAGCACTTTACATGGATCATTAAATTTCATCCTTACAGCACACCATTAGGTGGGGACTCTCTTAATCCTCATATTTCAGATGAGAAAATTTGGGCTAAGAGATAAAGTGACTTGCTCAAGTAGTCAAGGAGCAGAAATGGAATTCAAACCCCATTGCATTAAATCTTTGCATTTAATTCTTGTTGCATTAAACTAATTCCAAAGCTCATGATTTCAATCACTATGCCTATATTTTCTCCATTACAGTGGATATTACCAGCCCAGTTACTTCATTTATCCTTTCTTTCTAGGTGCTTATAGATTTTTAATGTGACTTATCTCTGCCTGCCTCCTTTTCAGTATGCCATTTAACTTGGGTGGTTTGTCCACATTTGCCCCTTTCTGTGGTTAGATTCTTGGCTCTTACCTTTTCCTGGTGACACATTGAGTTTATATCACAGGCCCCCATATACTTACTGTGGACTACACGAACAGCCCCAATTTCGAACATTCTCATTCCCACAAACCACTGAAATGTCCCAGAAATCGATGCTGAGCAGTGGAAGTAGCATCTGCTTTGGCTGTCACCTCCTGCGTGTTTCAGAACATACCATTTGAAGTCACGTCTTGGCAAAATGGCTTCATATCACGGACTTTCCAGGGATCTGTGATTATTATTATGTTAGTCAGACTAGGCTCCCCCATGCTGCAGTAAAATCAGCCCCACATTTCTGGCTTTAATATACCAAAGATGTGTGTCACTTTCACATCACAGCCAGAGGTGGTTCTGGTGACTCTTTTTCCCTAAGATTTTATTTATTTGTGTATTTGACAGAGAGAGACACAGGGAGAGAGGGAACACCAGCAGGGTGAGTGGGAGAGGGAGAACCAGGCTTCCTACTGAGCAGGGAGCCCGATGTGGGGCTCGATCCCAGGACTCTGGGATCATGACCTGAGCTGAAGGCAGAGGCTTAAGGACTGAGCCACCCAGGCGCCCCAGGTGACTCTTTTCTTGACTTGAGTTCTTGAATGGTGACTGGGAGGTCTGGAGAGCATCCTTCTTGCAACTCCACCACCCCAAAGTTATTCCCTTCCAGCCCCTTGGACGGGGGAGGGGTTGTAGTATATTCACAGACTCTAATGCACTAAAGTGATCATCATCATCTTCATTGTTCGGATGGGGAGACGTGTTCATTGCCCAAGGTTTCCCAGGCTAGTAAGTGGTAGATTCCAGACTAACATCAAAGTTCCAACTCTTCATTCCACTGCATTTTTGGGAACTAGAAATATGTCATTGATGTTTACGATTCCTGTCTAGATTGACATATTCTCAGTAAGTTATTGGAACTTCTTTTCTTTTTTCTTGATAATTCCCTCAGAAGTTCCAAGGCGCACTCTCATTGGTTGTGCTTGGGTCACATGCCCATCTTCAAACCAATTGCTGTAAGCCGTGTTCCGATTGGTCAGGTCTGTGTCACGTGTCTAACTGTAGCGTGGAGGAATTAGAGTGGCAACTTGACCTCTACAAGAGGTAATGGGAACAGCGGGGAACTATTCCCCTACATAGATCCGGAGTGCTGTCACTGAAACAAAAGGCAGTAGATGTCAGGGAGGCAAATCAAGACAAGATCCAGCTATTTGAACAACTGAATGAAGAAGGAAATGAAAGATAGAATTCATGACTCAGGAAATAAATTGATGAGCCCATGACACAGACCTGACCCATCAGAACACTGCATTGTCTGGGCCATAGTTATTGGTTTGAGGGTGAACAGGTGGTCCAATCCCAAACAATGAGAGCCCTCCCTGGGGAATGCGAATGAACCAAAGATGCCTCTTTGGTGGAGGATGAGGGAATCCTTCCAAATGATAAGTGAATTAAGGACAAGTTGACAGTCCGATGAAGATAAATTCTGCACATTGCATAGTTTTGCAATCGGGGTCATCTTGCTTGGGGTATATTTTCAAGGACCCAGGACCTTTCTGCTGTAGAAAGGATCCTTGTCTTCCCATCTGCATTTGACTTCTCTCAGTCCCTTTGGGGTAGGAGCAGCCTTAGGCCATCAGCCTAGTTACCCTCACAAAAGGAACTCCATGGAGAGAAGGGGGTCCCCTCTTCCACCCCACCCCCACCCCCAGTGTTTACACCCCTCCTTCAATTCCCACCGGCCTCCTCTTCTCTTTAGAAAATGCTTTCCCATCAGTGAGGCTGAAAAACAGCCAGAAGGCCTATCCGTGTTCCCTTCCATGGGCATAGTGACTTCTGCAGGGCCAGGCCTGGAGTTCGTTTATCTCTCCCTGAGTCAACGAGATTTTGTCTATAGGCCTTTCTGCTATGTTCCTCCAGAGAGAGGTAACTGCCTTTAAGTAATTGCTGAAGAAGGCATAAACCAGGGAAATTTGATTTGAGTATGCAATTTGAATTGGGAAATGCTCGTATAAATAACCGAAGCAGCTGAATGCGGCAGGTTTGTGCTCTATAGATTTTTTTTTTTTTTTTAAATCTCAGGGTCTTCAGAATAGAAGTTCTGCTGCAACAGCTTAAACCATCCCAGGCCTTTATGCTCTGATCTTCTGCTAGTTTGGCATCATTAACTGCCAGTCTGGAGTTTGGTAAGTTGACGTTGCCTAATTAACCTATATAGTTGGAAGGCGGGGGCTGGGGGGGGGAGACGCTTGAATCCCCATGCAATGCTATCATTTAGAGCAGTGACACGGTCTTAAAAAAAACAAAACAATGTTCGGCTAGGAAGGAGTTTGGGGTCATCTAGCACAACTTCACCAAGGAGGGAATTAGGAGCCAGAAAGGGTAAATCACTTGTTGGAGGTCTTTGAGGTTTTTGGAAATGTCATGGTTGCCTTTTCCTGCAGCAACAAACAAACCCACGTCCCAGAGGTGTGAGTTTCCAGCTTATATTACATCAGAGCTGCAGGTCACCTGTGACTCTCCTGGACTGGCCGTGACCTGGCCTCATTCTGTATGTTTTTTCAAGGAACAGCCACCCTCTGGGATATGGGCCTCTTGCGGCGAGTGAGGCTCAAAAGTAGTAGAACCAAACCACAGGAGCATGTTTATAGCTCCCATTTGGATCTGGTGTGTGTCCCATCTGCTCACATTCTGTTGGTCAAAACACAGGCTACCAAGCCTAATGACAGCGGGGTGGGGATGGTACTCCACGTAGTGGGAAGTATGGCAAGAGAGAGTAGGATACAAGTCACCATGGAGAAATAATGCGTTCCACTACCAGAAGGTGTAGAAATCCTCACAGGGATAGAAGTCCAAGAAATGTGAAAACTGAGAAAGTCTCTGAAGTTTCCTGAATCTGCTTATTCTTTCGATCATGTTACCTGTTTTGATTAATAGCTAGATTCACCCAGTGACATATGCTTACTGATTTGTTACCCCAGATTTCCTTCCTCGTGTCTTTGCAACACATCTAATGATCACCCAAATCCTTTTCACTTCTACTTCCCAAATAAGCCTCAAAAAGTCTCGTCTTTCTTCCCACACCCATTTCACAGGTCTCCTGCTTCTGGATTTTTTTTTTTTTTTCCAATCTGAGCTTTGCACTGTGGTGAGAGCAACCACTCATATCATACCTAGGTCACCCCCTTGCCTAAAGCCCTCCCACAGATAGAAGAACAATATGCTCTACCTCTTCATGTTACCTGTATAGGTTCTGTTCTTGCTACTCCCCAGCCCTATGTCCAACATTTATTTATCTAAGACCGACCAGCCAGTTTGCCAATTAACCAGATTAATAGGGAGGCAGGACTTGGGACACGCTCACACTTCCACTCGGATTTGCTACGTAGGCAAGAGCTAAGGAAGGACGAATGGCAGGTCCCAGGGAGAGCACCAGCCTGGATCACAGATGCTGTTTGGAAATGGATGAAATGAGACCCTATACTTCTATAAGGCTCAACAACACAATGGACTCCTTACTTCCCAAGACCATGGGACCAGTAAATAGGGCTCATCACCTCCTGCTATGTAAGCCCTATGAGCAGTCCCAAGACTCTGTTGTGTTTTAAGTATGGATCACCCTCTCCCAGCTCTTGGAGAGTTGACTCTCATGTTGTTTTGATTGTCATATGCGGTTGTCCTGGCTGTCTTTCCTCTACCACTGTGTGAATGAGGTGGTGGTGGTGCTTAGAATTAGCTCGAAGTTTCACTCTCTTGAAGTGACTCTGTGCCTTTGCTCATGTTCAGTAGTTCTTTGTGGCTATGAAGCATTTGACCCCCCAGTCTGTCAATCTCCACCCCTCAACCTGCTCCTGCTTTTCTGCCTTTATTAATCTAGAAACTCCTAGTCAACGTTTTGAGCCTAGTTCATAGCAGATCTTCACTGAAAGCTCTGTTCTCACTGAAGAATGATTTATGCTCTCTCCTGAGCTCTTACACTGCCCTGCACATGGCCACCTTCATTCATCCAGCCAATTAATAGTTGATAAGGGTTTACTATGCACCAGGCACTGCACAGAGCATTGGGAGCACAACTGTGCACGAGGAGACAAAGCCCCTACCATCGGGATGCCCACTGACTAGTGGGAATACAATATCCAACGAACCAACAAATGCACCAGATGGTTATCAATGGAGTGAGTGCTGAGCAGCAAATAAATATGGTGATGAGCCAGAGAGTGACTGGGAGAAGTTACTTAGTGAAGTCAGGAAAAACCTCTTTGAGGAAGTAATACTTCAACTGAGGCTTGAAAGATGAGAAGGAACAAAGCTTGGGAATAGATGAAGAGCGGGTGCAGAAGGCAAGTGCAAGGACAAAGGCTTGCAGGCAAGAGAGGGCTTGATGGGCCTTGAGTATTGCCAGCAGTCGGGAGAGTGGATGGGACAGAGTGCCGGGAACTTGTCGGCCACATCAGAGATTCTGGGTTCCAGTATAAAAGCAACAGGAAGACTAGGAAGTGTTTTAAACAGAGGAATGGCATGATGTGATTCACCGTTTAAAAATATCACCCTGGATGTTGTGTGGATTGCAATGGGAAGCAGGCATAGACAGGCAGACAAAAAAAAATTTGTTTTTTTTCCTCTTAAGAGACATTCTTACTGAGCTGGTGCCTTGCCTTGGGGTAATGGCCATGTGCCTACAAAAGTGTGGATAGAGTCAAGAGCTATTTTGGTGACAGAATCAACAGGACTAGGGTCTAATAGAAGGAGAGGACTCAGGGATGACTCCATAGTGTTTGTCATGGACCACTGGACAGATGGAGAGGCCTTTTACTGAAATGTGGAAGATGGGAAAGGAGTATGGTGTTGGACAAAATGAGAATTCTGTTAGAGACCTAAGAAGTTTGAGACACCTATTAGTGGGCCAAGCTGTTTGTCTCCCATTAGACTGTGGTGTCTCTCCAGTGTGGAGCCCAGTTCTTGACACATAGCGGGTTTTTGAAAAGTATTTGTTGAATGGGAGAATCTAAATGATATGCTTAAAAGCTACAGATGACTAATGGCTTCTAGAACAACAGACGATCCAAAGTCTGTAGCAGTGGCTAATTAAACCATTCCAATCTGATGTCCAAAATATTGTATGCTAGAGACCCCCCCTTCTCTCCCCATTAATTGAACAGGCCCTGTCTTTTTTGCTCTTGTAGTCCATTGTTCTTCAAATGTAATTAGCCCTTGTGTTTTGACAGTAAACGAGACTCCGGTACTTTGATAAATGGCTTGTTTCTGGAAAAAGAGTATTTGTGAATACAAAACCCGGTCTTCCTCCCACTTGCCTCCCACCTCTTCCTCTTCCTCCTACCTCAGGCAGCCCTTGGGCCACACCATCACCTTCAGGAAGGCCATGTTTCTCAGGAAAAGATAACAACACAGAAATAACAGTTATTTTTGGACACTTATTACGTGGCAAACAGATTCATTATATGTTATACAACGGTCCTGAAAAGTAGGCAAAAAAAATATATATATATGTATGTATGTATATATATATCTCCTATGTTCCATTTGAGTAAACCAAAGCTCATACAGAGTTAAAATCTTATAATTGCCAGGGGGCTGAGTTAAGATTTAGATGTGCCCAGGTTTGTCTGATCTCCAAGACCATGTCCTTTCTGTGATTCTGGTTCTACCTTAGACTGTAAATATCTGAACATTATCAGAGAGCCTCTGTGTGCCTCACTTGGTTGTGTGTGTGTGTGTTTTTAAACAATTTAGTGAGGTATAATTCATGGACTATACAATCAACCCATTTAGAGTGTACCATTCAATGTACCTCACTTATTAATGGAACAAATGGTATCAGCTCTCACTCTTAGCAAGAAACAGCACCCTTGTGGTTGCTTCAAGTTTGTTATCTCCTATGATTTATTCTGGTCTTCTCATCAGCTCTCCTGGGCAGGGGGTGCAGGAATTATCACCTACATCTTATAGGTGAAGAAACTAAAAATGTCACACACAGCATGTGGTCAGCAGTTTTGAGTGATGAATCTAAGGTATCTGACCACCAAGTCTATTCCCTTTGCCTTTTTAAAAAAAGATTTTATTTATTTATGTATTTGACAGAGAGAGAGAGAGAGAGAGAGAGAGAGAGAGAGAGAGATCACAAGTAGGCAGAGAGGCAGATGGAGAGAGAGGGGGAAACAGGCTCCCTGCTGAGCAGAGAGCCCGATGTGGGGCTTGATCCCAGGACCCTGAGATCATGACCTGAGCTGAAGGCAGAGGTTTTAACCCACTGAGCCACCCAGGTGCCCCTCCCTTTGCCTTTATACGATCTGGCACTTCACAGCTGTATGGCCCTTCTCAGTTGACAAAGATTATTTTTTCATGTCCATGATCTCATTTGGACCCCACACTGAGACTGATTTGCTGAGATTTTTTTAGAACAATCTGTAAGATCTTCTAAACCAGTTCAGCTGGTTTCCCTTTGTCCTGACCCAGAGAGGGTACTGAATTTCTCAAAACTGTCTGTAGTGACCTCACATACATTAGGCTTGCCACTATCAAAAGAACAGAAAATTACAAGTGTTGAGGATACAGAAAAACTGGAAGCCTTGTGCGCTGTTGGTGGGAATGTAAAATAGTGCAGCCATTATAGAAAGCAGTATGGAGTATCCTCAGAAAATTAAAAATAGAACTACCACATGATCAAGTGATCCCACTTCTGGGTATATACCCAAAAGAATTCAAACCAGGATCTTGGCTTTTTTAGATGCCACATGTAAGTGAGATCATACAGTATTTGCTTTTCTGTGTCTGGCTTATTTCACTTGGCATATTAGCCACTAGGTTCATCCCTGTTGTTGCAAATGCCAAGGTCTTCTTTTTTTTTCCATTATACACATATTTACTCCATTTTCTTGGAATCTAAAGAAGTTGAACTCCTAGAACCAGAGTAGACTGGTGGTCTCCAGGGACTGGAGGCTGGGGGAAATGGGGAGATATTGCTCAAAGGGTATAAACTTTGAGTCATAAGAAGAATGTTTTGAAGATCTAATTTATAGCATGATGATTATAATTATTAATACTATATTGTATACTTTTAATTTGTTAAGAGAATAGATCTTAAATGTTCTTGCTGTGCACAAAAAGGGAACCGTGTGAGCTGATAGATGGTTAATTAACATGATTGTGATTGTAATTTCACAATGTATATGTATATTAAATCATTACACTGTGCACCCTAAACATACACAATTTTTATTTGTCAATCATATCATAGAGCTGGAAAAAATAATACAGCATTAAAAACAAACTTATGATAAATAAAGCACTAAAATGCAAAAAACAAAAGAGTGGAGGATCTTGAAGATATGTTTGCACATCCATGTTCATTGCAGCAATAGTGACAATAGTAAAGGAGTGGAACCAACTCAAATGTCCATCAGTAAAAAAAAAATGGATAAAGAAAACATTGTATATACACAGAATGGAATATTATTCTGCTGTAAAAAAGAATCACGTGCTACAACATGGATGAAACTGAGGACGTTATGCTAAGTGAAATAAGCCAGTCACAAAAGGACAAATACAGCATCATTCCGCTCATATGGAGCATTTCAAGTAGTCAAAATCATAGAAACAGGAAATAGAAAGGCAGTTAGTGTTTAGTGGGTATAGAGTTTCAGTTTTGCAAGATGAAAACGTTCTAGAGACCTGTTGCACAGCAATGTGAGTATGTTTAACACTCCTAAACTGTACCCTTACAAATGGTTTAGATGGCAAATTTA
The DNA here is from genome assembly GCA_002007465.1 of Ailurus styani. NCBI lineage: Eukaryota > Metazoa > Chordata > Mammalia > Carnivora > Ailuridae > Ailurus > Ailurus styani. The sequence continues at coordinate 1,712,798 of LNAC01000248.1, forward strand.
ATGTTATGCATCTTTTACCAGAATGAGGAAAAAAAAATCTTAGGTGGATTTGGGATTTGAACCCATGTCTCTAGGATCCAATAAGGTCAAGTGTGAGTGAGAGTGTTGTCTGCATTCTTTTGGCCAGGGCTGTACCTCTGTCTCAGGTTGGCTGTGTTTTCGTTGCTATAGCAACAGTGAGAAGTAAATGGGTGCTTTTGTCAGACCTCAGGGAGGATTGGGTGAGCTGGGTGGACCTACCAGAAAGTGCCCACTGTGAAGTGCTTTATCTCTCTTGGGATAGTGGCACTGTGGGGTAGCCAGCAGTAGCAATATTAGTCCCATATGGAGAAACCAAGACTCAACATGATTAATGGGAGTTCAAGGCCACTTGGGGTATCAGTGATGGAGAGGAGACTAGATCCCAGGAAATCCAGCGCTGGGTCCTGTGTCAGTGAAGTGGGAGGTATAGCACATTTTTAAGGTTAGAACTCAAGAAAGAGATGGAAAACTTGGATTTTCTTATTTTTATGATTTACTCTAAAGAGCTTTCTAGAACACCGAAGAGCATAGTTCCACTGAGTTGTCCAGCCCTGGCCCCTGATCCCAGTGTTGATTAGTGACCTCAAACTTGGGCTCCCTTGCAGGCTGCTAGACCGCCAGATGCGTAGGACCGGTACTTCTTCTGGGCCGCGAGGCCCTCTGAGCCCACTTCTTCCAGCAGTAGATTTTTCCGTTTTCATGCTTGAACTCCAGAGGCCCCCAAGGGCTTCTTCCTTAATTAAAATTTAAATTCACAAATCATTTCTTAAACCGTCTCATAGGTAGCCAAATAATCGTGATCATTAGCGGGTGGTCGGAGTCACTTTTCCTTTAATGCTTTTTGAGACACTGGCTTAGTCCTTTTAGTGCTATTTCCTACCACCTCTCTTGCCACAAACCTGGCCCAGAGAACTCTGCTCAAATACCTTTGTTTTCTGTTGTAATACAGAGGTCCACGTTCCCAGTTTGGAATGCATTGATGCATTCCATCAGTGCACTCTCCACTCCTGTCCCTATTCCTATCTCTTACAGCTTGCCTGTGCCCCGGGGGCATTGCTAGGGACGCACTGCTGGGGACCGTCCTCATCTGGGGACCAGCCAGTTAGCAGGGACCATCTTGAAGCACAGGAAGAGTGAAGACCCATCACAAGACTGGGCAGGCTTCCCTCTGAGCCATCCATGGGCCTTTGCGTTGGGATGGGTCCTTTAGCGGGCCCTCTGCTCCTGGGAACTCAGAGGGTGCCCCTCCCAGCAGTCCTTCCCCTAGCCCAGGGTTTCTTAACTGACATTTTGGACTGGATAGTTCTTTGTTCCGGGGGCTCTCCTGTGCATTGCAGGATGTCTGGCAGCATCCCTGGCTTCTACCTACTAGATGCCAGTAGCGAGCCCCAGTTCTGACAACCAAAAGTGTCTCAAGACATGGTCAAGTGTCCCCTGGGGGCAAAGTTGCCCAGATGAGAACCACTGCCTGTCCATTGGTCTCTCTAGGACCAATCCCCCGGGTCCCGATTCCCTTCCTTCTTTTCCTTTCCCTGTAGTTCTTCCTCTGTATCTCCAAACCCTGACCTTGTTTAGGCTTTTCAATGCAAAAATCTTATTTATACTGCTTTCCCCCTCTATCAGAGATTGAGATCCTAAAAGGACGGGCTCAGACCTTAGAAACCCAAAAGAACCTATTTATTCTTCATGGAGGATGGAGCTGGTAGGGTATGAAATGTCAGATCCTTGTCATTCCTTTTGGAGCAGCCACCACCACCCACCAATGAGGTTGGCCAGTCAGGAGCTTGGCCTGGGGCTCTCTGCCTCTGAAGCCCGTAACCAGCCTGCTTCCTTGCCTCCTACTTGGACGCACTGCACCTCGGTGACGATGTGGTAAAGGAGGCCGTGGGCCTAGTTTATTAACTAGCTGTGTCTCCGTGGCTTTGTCACTTTTCCTCTCAGGGCCTGGTAAAGTAAAAGAGATGGTTAGTTAATCTCTACTATTATTTTCAGCTCTGATGATTAGTATGCCCTGTCTTCCAGGCCCCAAAGGAGGGTGTGTGGAGACAGTCATCCATCCAATAAACATGTCTTGAGCTCCATGAACATGTTCATGGGCTCTAGGCCTTGTACTGGGGTCATGGGGCTCTAAAGATGAAGAGGGAGAGATCTCTATAGCTGAGGATCTCTTACTCTGGAGATGGAAAGAGGTCCATAGGAACAATTAGTTATTGTTTCTAAAGTAAAGGTACAAGCAAAGTAGGAGTAGCTCGGTTGAGGAGGTGAGAAATCAAGTCGCCATGGGGTCAAAACTAATTTCTGGAGTAGTTTTTTTTTCTTAGGGCCATGGGGATTGGAAAATTTCATTGTCACAGATCCATGTATTCTAGTTGCCTATTTCTGTATCATCTCAAACCACCCCAAACTTAGTGCCTTAAAACAATAACTATTTTATTATACCCACAGATTCCATGGGTCAGGACTTTGGATAGGAAATACTGAGGCTACCTTATCTGGGACTCCAGCTGGGAAGGTTTGAGGAACTGGCAATGACTCCAATGGGTGGCACTTGGAATCTTCTGGAGGCTTCTTCAGTCAGAGGTCTGCCATTTGGGCTTAGTTGGGACTGTTGACTGGAATGCTTACACGTGGTCTCTCCCAGTAGCTTGGGCTTTCCTTCAACATGGCGACCTCAGGGTGGTCAGACTTCTGTCATGGTGTCTCAAGGCTCCAAGAGTGAGCGGAAGCTTCATGGTTCTTGATGACCTTGCTCTAGAGGTCACGTAGCATCCCTTCTGCCGTACTTGATAAATTGAGGCAGTTATGGGACCCCTCGGGTTCAAGGAGAGGGCAAACAGACCCTACCTGTCGATGGCAGGAGTGTCAAAAATTTTGTGGCCGTGTTTTAAAACCACCACACTCTCCTTATTCCAATGTTCAGAGGTCTGAATTCCTCTGAATCTTTAGCAGAGAATCCCACCTTGAAAAATCTCTCCAGGTGTATTTACACCAAAAGCCTACTTCAATTAATCAATTCTAATGCTCCAATTACTCAGCTTATATTTTCAGACACTCTAATAAGCACCACAAATGAATAGGAATTAAACTGATGGTGCATCACCCTCCACTTTTAGAAAGACCACACTTGATTTCTCAAGCAGCCTTCACCTTTGTGAAACGAACTTCCTTCTTTCCCTTCTGTTCAGCACAGGGAAATGTTTCCCTGGGGCTGCAGGGGGGTCAGAGCTAGGTGGGAGGGCTTTTAAGAATATGTAGCAATCCTAATAAAGACAAATTTTACATGAAGACTGGAGCCTTTGCGGTGTGTGCCCTTTTCATGTTGGGAACGACCTGGGTTCTTATGTAAGGTTTGGCAGTGAACCACCTGACCTCATTTGACTCATCTGTAGAGTTTGGGGGTTGGGCTTGACAATTCCTAAGGACTCTTCCAGCTCCAAAAATGTCTGCAATTATAGGAATATTTGCCAAGGGCAATTTTCTAACATCGAAAGTCAGAGGGAGCACCCGTGTAATAATCATATTCATATGAATAAGTTGCCTTCAAGAAATACTGTCGCATTCCTGGTAACCAGAACTTTTCCTCTGCATTTACATAAATACACGCATACATTTTTATATAAATGGTAGCTTACTGTAGATTTTCTTCTACAGTTTCCTTTTTCTCCAGTGCTATAATATATACTGAAAAGCTTCCACATCAGTACATAAAATTAAGTTTAATTCTTTTCTACTGCTACGTAATAGTCCATGGTATGGATACACCATAAATTATTTATGTACACTCCCCTTAATGTAAATGTAGGTTCCTTTCATTATTTTGTCTTTATTAATGATGCTGTAATGCATACCCGTGGATATACATTATCTTCTCCTTTGCAGGTATATCTATGGAGAAATTTTCTAGAACCAAATTTGCTGGGTCCAAGGTTATGGGGTTTTGTAATTTTGATAGATATTGACCAATTCGTCATGGAGATTATACCAATTAATTCTTCTCTCGATAATGTATGAAAGAGCTTTTCCCCTTCACACAGCATACGATCAAGCATTATAATTCTTGCCACTCTGATAAGGTGAAAATGGCATCAGATTGTGATTTTAAATGGTGTTTCTCTTTGGTGAGAAAGCTAGCATCTTTTCTTATATGTAAGAGTCCTTCATATTTCTCTTTCTCAGAAATGTCTCCTTATAGGCTTTGGAAGGAGATGCACTTAAAACGTGTTTAATAGATATTGTTAAATTTGTCTGATGGATCCACTAAATGGCATTGCTTTGACCTCCTCTTTACACCAGGGTCCAAAGCCACTCACAAGCCCTTAGGCAGATGGTGACATCCTACCCCACCACTCCATCCCTTAATGGTTTTTAAGCTTTGCCTTTGGGTGGGGTGGAGTGGAACAGCTGCTGCAGTGACCTCCACCAGCCGCAGACTCCGTTCGCGTTTGGTAGAGAAACACTGGGTAGATAATATGAACCAGCAAAGCTTCTGAGCCCTCATGCAGTCTTGTCCGTGAGTCTCAGGAAATGAGTGCACTTTCTTTTTGCTGAAGCCTGTCTCCTTGCGGTACATTTTGTTATCATTATGGGGTTTGTCATAAAAAAAAAAAAAAACTCAAACTTGGGGTTTTTCTAGAAAAAGTCAAACATTAATCAGCTTTATCATTTATCAGCATCAGCTCTTTCTACTGATGATGGTGGTGACAAACCTCTTTTTCTCAGCATCCCCTTCATCTTTGCGTTTTAAGGGTTAGATACAAAGAAAGGGGGAAGGCTAGGTAAGCCTTGCTCACCAACAGTTGGAAAACCTTGTGTGGTGAGGTTAATGGTTCTGGCCCAGCCAGGGATAAAGATGATACTCTCTTGAGGTCATCATGTGACCTTAGCATCTGGTACCAACTGGGTAGAATCCCAGAGGGAGGAAGTTTAGGCAATTAGCCAGATTCCAGCATTGGTCATGCACCAGGTTCTACGATAGGGATGCAAATGTGAATGAATAAGATGGAGCCCTTGGGCTCAAGTAACTCAAACATCAGAACAGTTCAACCCAGTTCAACCTGCAATGTGGTAGGTTCCCTGATAGAAGGAAGCTTTCTAGTCTAACCCAAAGCAAGATTCCTGGAGGAGGCGACCCTTGGCAATGGTATGAGTATTGTTGGGTATGCTGGGTCAATTTTCGTAGCCATACAGGGAAGCACGACTGGTATTAAATAAATGGTGAGGAGAATAAGACGATGCATGTATGTGTGTAATAAAAAGTGCTTTGGTGTTTCCAGAGCAGAAAGCATGTTGTGAGTAGTGGTTGAAGAGATAGAGCCATGGTAAGGCCTGTCTGTTCTCTTTAAGACTTGTGACTTATCATGTAAGTTCACGTGGGTTTTCCCTATTGGTAGACACACACAAATGTCATTCTGCTGTGTCATATGTTGTCTTGGGTGTCTCTAGGCTTGTGTACAATGACCATCTCATTGGCGGTGTCAGCACCCCTTTCCTTATCCAGCAAATGTGTGAAAAAGATGACGTTTTTCACAGTCCCTACATATGAAGCCTGAACCCATCAGTTCTGGAGCTTGAAGGGGAATGGAGGTCAACAAGTCCAGCAACAGATACAATGTCCGAATAGCTCAACCCCTTTACAGTGAAGTCAAGTCATCCATATGTTTTGACTTAACCTAATCTAACTCTTCATGCTCAGCCAAGCACATGCAAAAGTGGGGGATGAGGACATGCACAGGAGAGTGGGCACAAGGCAGATGGTCCAGCCAAGTCCACCGGGTGGCACAAAAGAGCATGAAGCAGAAGGACTAACATTCATGTCCTGTCATCAGGCTCAGTTTCCCATGTAACTTCCACAATGCAAGCTCCTTTCTGAGCTGAGTGGGATTCTAGTAAGACGCCACCTGATTCTAGCAATGCCTTAAGCTGGCTTGCACAAATACTGACCGTGTCCTAATAGAGGTAAGGAGATGTGGAAGGTTATGCAAGGAACAGTTGAAAGTAGGAAAGAGTAGATAAAACCAAGAGTGAAGTTGGTTTGGAAATCCTCTTCTGAAGATTCTAAACACTTGCCAGATGGACTGTGCATTTTGCTTTAGGCCAACAAATGACATTATTCACTTTTGACAGTTCAGTCAATGTTGTTCACCTCTTCTGAGAAGCCAGAGTCCAAAAAACTCTAGCTTGGCCAAAATCTGGCTCTTGCATTTTGGGTGTGAGAGGCACCTAGGATCCAGGGAGAAGTGTAGATTGGATATTTAGAGAGTTCCTGCAGAAAGAGAGAGAGAGAGAGAGAGAGGGGCGTGGGGGAGGTTCAAAAAATGTGAGGCATCCCCTGACTCATCCAAAAGCAACATGGCATTTGAGCATTGAGTTCAGAGACCAACTGAGGAGATGGAGTGTCTGCACTTTGATGCAACCATGTAGAATCTGTTTATTTGGGAAAATGACACAGATATGTTATATGCCTTCTGGGATGCCATTTGACTGATTTACATAGCATCTCTGTTTCTGCTATGTGACTGTACGGGTTATATAAGCAGTCTGGCAGCTTAAGTCTTGTTTCTGTCATTTCCAAGGTGGCAGATGGTTCAGAACAAGACTACCTTTTCTGCCACGCAATCAGGCGTGAATGCCTCCCCATCCAGGCACATTCCCCTTATCCCTTCCACGACTGCACCTTTGGAATATGGCCAGACCCTCCAGTTTGATAGCTCTTGGGTGGGAAAGAGAATGGTTGTCCCCATGCTCTATTTCCTAGAGAGTCTGTCTTTTGCCAAATGTTAAGGGGGAAGTGAGCAAGGTGTTCAAGAGATTGATGTTCCTGCTGCCTGTGGGGTAGCTTTCTCTACTGAGGAAAGGCAGTAAGAGGGATTGTTGAGAGTGAGTTCTATAAAGCGGGCTCATGGCATTCATATTACATGACCTCACTAGGTCCAGAACTGGTTGGAGCCTGATTTGCTGATCTTGGCAGTTCATGAGTATGTGTGTGTATAAGTGTGTGCATGCACATGTGTGCACTTGCACGTGTATGTCTATACACCAGGGCTTGCTTTGTTCTCTGCAGTAAATATCTGTTGCTGATGCCCAGCCACATTCATTCCCTCTTCTGCAGTAGAATCATCCTGATTTCCTCTTGGAGAGTCACCTTCTCCTACTTTCATTCCAGAGGTGGTTTAATGACTGAGATCCTTGTCTTCCATCTTCCTGCCTTCTGTGATTGGTTCTGAGAAGGGCACGTGAATTCATCCAGGCCAAAGAGAACAATCTTGGCACTTATGATGGAACCTACTGGAGAAGAGATGTTCTCCTTTCATCTGGGGCCACTGATTTAGTACAAGACAAGCCTGGACTTGCTGGCTACCATTTTGTCACCACACGGAGATGGCACACCTATGGATAGGACCCGTCCCTGGAAAGGAGACTGGAGATTTGAGAAGAGACAGCATGGATGTAGCAAGAAGGAAGCCGGATGTGCAGTGGACTTCCTAGATTTGTAAACCAACAAATTGATCGTTGTCATTGTTATTTTCTTCATGCTAGTTTTATTTCTGTCAGCTGCCACTGCAGCTCTTGTCCAAGACAGTCTTTCTACATTTCTGCTCAATTATCTCTAGACAGGATCCTGGCTGGCTGTTGGCAATATGGCGCAGTTGGTAACTTTTTCCTTTTACAAGTTTATCCTTCCTTTGCCGTCAGTATGTTCCAGGTCATTGGTGTTGGCTTTGGAGTCAGAGATCTGGGTGTGAATCATGGCCTTGCCAAACCATTTCTTTTCTTTCCTTTTCTTTTTTTTTTTTTTTTTAATAAATGATACAACTTCTCAGAATCTCAGTTTCCTCATCGGTAACACAGGCAACACAACTCCAACCTAATAACAATTGTTGTGACCATGACAACAATGTAAATGAGCAGCTATGAGTTTGCTTTACAGCACTCGAAAGCAACAGATGATGAAATATTTTGTTTTAAATCAAATTAAATCTGCCTCTAGGTTTCCCCTAGAGTGTTGAGACCTTCAATCACAGACATGTTGAGGGGCATTCCCTGCCCATCGCCAAAGATATACAAAATCTAGGGAACTCATGTCGTGACTTAAAAATTAAGAGGGGCTTGGACTTCAGTCTGGGGGCCACCAGAGTTTCCAATGCTGCTTCTGCTCCACGATGCCACAGAACTTATCCTACTTTGTCTTCCAGTCTTTGTCCTCTCGGAGGACCGAGGGATGCTTCTCATCTACTGCATTTTCTTCTGGCCAGAGGTTTGACCACAGAGGTTTTTGCCGGTGCTGTCAAAGCCTTGGCATCTTGTCCAGCCTCCCTGGTATCCCACAGGGCTCAGTGTTCAGATCGAATGCTAATTCTGTCACCTGTGAAAACCTCAAACCTCTATCCCCCTCGTGTTATGGAGAAGCCAATGCCTCGTGCACCTCCTCGTCATGATTCCCTCCCCGCCTTACCAGACTGCTTTCCCCCCTTGCCAATGAGGTTCCATCTCTCCTAAACAGAACTAGGGCAAGAGTTGCCTTTTGGATGTCTCCTAATTTATGTTTTAGGCCCTTTGGCTGGGATTCTGGTTGTCTGCACTATCAAGTTTCTCTTTTTTTCCACGCCAATGGCATTTTTAGCTGTACAAGCAGATGCCCAGAGTAGGGCTGACATTTATCAGCCTGACTTACAGCTGGGGGTAGTCCTGTAGCTGAGTTCTGGCCAAAGGGATCGAAGTGGAAAGAGTCGATGGAAGCGTCTGAGAACCTTTAAGAGACAGTTTGCGCCTGCTGTTTGTCCTTTCTTACTCCCCTTTTCCATTCCGCTGCCTGGAATATAGATGGCACCATCTTAGACCAAGAGCATGGTGATCAGAGCAGTGAGTTGGGAGGGGACTGAGTCTTCAACTATAGGGAAACCCCCCTCTTCTCTGGCCCAGTGTCATGATGCTTGACACGGCAGCGGCCATGTCGTGACCCTTAAGGGACAAGCTCACGGATCGAGGCAACCACTGAGCATGACAGAGCTGAAGGAAGGGACGCCTGGGTCCCTGATGATCTTTGGCTCACCCCAGAGCCTCCTGCATGCAGACTGGTTATATGAGATGAGACAGTTTGTCCAACTTCTGTTTGGGTGTTTTATTACATAAAGGCACCCTAAGTGATGGGACGTGAAGGAGCATACTCCCAGAACACCAAGGCTTGGTCACTTGTTTTTTAAGATGAGGCAAGGAAAATCCCTCTTGATCTTTGGAGCATTCTTTAGCAATGAGAACAAAACACAAACAGGTATCACAGTAAATTTTCCCCCCATATGTAAAAAGCACAGCGTGGAACCTGACACATTTAAGCAGTCAGTAAAAGGTAGCTATTTTTCTTTTTCTTATTAGCATAATGCCTCAATAAATGTTAGTTTCTGATCCTATCTCCTTGAGTGTCTCTCCTTTTGCTGCTAGGTTCCTCCATACCTGCACATTTATCTCCCTTCTCCCCTATTAAACCTGGCTCTTGAAAAGACTGTCAACTCATTCTCATTGAGGTGTCAGTGATAGATAAGGCTTAGTGTATGACCTCATTCCCCAAACACTATTGGCTTGCCAGTGAGATTTACATTTAATAGAGGATTAAAGCCTTAAGCCAAAGGAATGAATCTTTAATGGTGAAATTTGAGGCACCAGGAAGCTTATGACAAACTAATATTCAAGGTGAGGGGGGGTCTTCCTGATGACTCAGGGGTTCTCATCACCTTCTCCAAAGTCTCCCAGGTTTGAAAACATGCCACACAGCAATTCACAATCAGTGGGTGGCAAACACCAAATTGTTTTTTGTTTTTTTTTTTAAGATTTATTTATTTATTTTAGAGGTGGGGGCAGGGGCAGGGGCAGAGGGAGAGGGAGAGAGAACCTCAGGCAGACTCGCCACTGAGCACAGAGCTCAACTTGGGGCTCAGTGTCACAACACTGAGATCACGGCCTGACCCAAAACCAAGAGTAGGACACTTAACCGACTGTGCCGTCCAGGTGCCCCTAAAGAGCAAATTCTTGATGAAGCTTTGTGGGACTGAACTGGAGTTGGGGCAGGGGGCAGTATGAAATCAAAGGCATGAGGAAAGGGTGCCTTGGCTCCAGAAGGGGTCGTCTCTGGGGTAGGTGGGTCACGCTGCCTCACTGTGTGGATGGAACTGCCTTGGTGGTTGGTGTCAAATATTGAGCCCCATCTGTATCTTGACATAGTGGTTTCTTGCTTCCTCTTGACCTCTGTGGTTCAGGGGCTGTATCAAGTTAGCTTTCTCCCCTGCCTACCCATGCCCACCCTGAGTTTTCTCTCCCAGCCTCAGCCTCGTCTTGATTCTCCTCTCTGCTTGTCCCGACTCCCCAAGTGCCTCTTTGACCAGAGCTCCTGACTCCCGTGAGCATGACTTGGGGTCTCTGCATCCTTGGATCCACCACGGAACCTCTGGGCATCTCTGCTGGGCTCCAGGAGTGCAGACATGATAGGCTGCTTCCTGGTCTTGGGGATTTCCAGTCTGAGCTCCAGCCTGCACTCAGTTTCTTGCTCCACATCTCTTGGGTGTCCCACTGACACTTAAACTCAGCATGTAGTCCCCCTAAACCCACTCTCACCCAGTCTCCATCTTGTGCTCTGTCTGGGAGACTGAGCTGTTTGAACCTCATCACCTCTGCTGGGTTGGACCAATTTGGGGGAGGGAGGCAGTGGGAGGGGGCTGAGTGTTTATTCCCCAATCCCTGTCCTGAAGAGTAGCCTCAGCCTCCACCAAAGCCTGCCCCTTTCAAGATAGCTTTCTCTCCCTCTTCCCAAGTTCTGGCAACTTTCTGAACTTTCTGTCTCTTTGTCCCTGGTGGCTTGGGGCAGTAACAGCTCCTCCACCGCTGCTGGTAAGATTGCTGCTCTCATGTTCAGGGGTGGTTTCCCTGTACCTGCTGTGTCACCATCACCTGGGAACTTGCCAAAATGCAAACTGGGGGGCCATACCCAACTTAAACAGCCCTCTAGGTATGCGCGCTGGTTTGAGAATCACTCCACACTTCTGAAATTAGTAGCAAACTCTCTTCAAATTATGCTACCCTGAGTGTTTCCTATTGAGATTCCAACTGATTAATAATAATAATAATAATAATAATAATAATAATAATAATAGAATTTTGATCCTCCCTGCACAAAAATGGCTCTCTTCTAGGGTCTCTATTCCAATGCATGGAGCAGCATGGGATTTGGTCTCATACATTGTTATACTCTCAGCACTTACGAGCCCATCAGATACATGGTAGGTGCTCAGTAAAGGTTCATTTCAGTGCAATTTTTTTCTTCTTGTATTTTTCCCCTTAATTTTGTATTTTTCCCTACATGCCATCCATCTATTTATCCATTCACCTACCCAGGCCCCACCATATAGGTACTAGAGTTATGAAGCCGAATTCAGTATGGCATTTGGTGTCTGGCGTCTCATGAGTTAGTGGTTGAGATGTCCGTATCCAGTGAGGATCATCCTACTATCTACCCCATGGGGTTGTCGTGAGGATCGAGTGTGCTAATGCATATGGAGATCTTGGCCCGGTGCCTGACATCCACACGATGTTCAATCAGTTTTAGTGTTATTTATTGTGATCAGAGTAGATAAATTATAATAAAGCTCTAGCAGGACGCAAGCAGAGATAAGAACAGAGCTTCGGGGAGCCCCCTCTGTGCCACGAAGCTGAGTGAGCACTTTGTGAGTGAAAGGATCATTAAAAGTACTCTGTAAATTGCTTGGAGTTACATAAGGATAAAGTGTTTATTTACTGGTCCAGCTATTATCCTTGCCCTCGTGTGGCATCTCCTCCTTGCTTTTCCTCTTCAAAGCTACCCTTTATTTTCATTTTGACCTGCTTCTATTCCAGCTAAAGGTTAGTCAGCACACAGGAATAACTCAGTGCTTTATTCTGGGTCGAGATACCCTCCATCTCTCCACATATTTTTTTTTCCTCTGAAATGAGTATAATTTTATCATTTTCAGTGGTTAAAAAAGATCTATGTTCATTGTTTTAAAAAAAAAAATCCAGTGGTAAAAAGGAGTGCATAGAACAAAATACGTATCAGTCAAAACAAATTACTCAGAGATACTACTTTTAGCGTTTTGGTGAACCCTCTTCTGGATGTGTCATTTATACATTTACCCGAAACCTGATCTAGCTGGTCAGTTTTATAGAGATGGGGTCATTTTATGCAGGTAACCCACCTTTCCCCCCCCAGGGGTACAGGTCTGTGAATCATCAGGCTTACACCTTTCACAGCACTCACCATAGCACAAACCCTCCCCAGTGTCCATAACCCATCCACCCTATCCCTACCCTCCCACCCCCCAGTAGCAGGTAACCCACTTTTTAAACAGAAATCATCCTCAGAAGTTCTGGGGAAATTTTGAGATATTCTCTCTCTCTCTCTCTCTCTCTCTCTCTCTCTCTCTCTCAACCACCAGATGGCACTGGTTCAGAATTTATTAGAATTTTCCATTCCTGGTACAGGCTGTAGAGATAAATGGTCAATGTCCCAGGTTCTGGGCCCTGGTCCTTCCCATCACTGTGGCCCAGGTTTGAAGGTGGATTGATCTTGTCTTCAGCGACAACTGCAGAGGACAAAATCCATGCCCTCATTCCAATACAGAACAACTATCTCTCCTCTGTGCTCCCACCACACCTCGGCCACTTTCTTGGACCAAAGAAGTTCTGACTTGGGTGTTGATTATGTTTGTGCCTGTCTTCTTTTCCTCCCCTACCTCCTTGTCCCCAGTGAGATTGTGAGATCCTGCAGGAAGAGACCGAGTCCCCTAACCCAGATATTTGTGCATAGGAGACATTCAGTAACTGTTGAGTTTAAATTTCAGTTAAGAATAAGGTGGCTTGGGAGCCTGGGTGGCTCAGTGGGTTAAAGCCCCTGCCTTCGGCTCAGGTCATGATCCCAGGGTCCTGGGATCGAGGCCCACATCGGGCTCTCTGCTCAGCAGGGGGCCTGCTTCCTCCTCTCTCCTCTCTGCCTGCCTCTCTGCCTACTTGTGATCTCTCCCTCTGTGTCAAATGAATAAATAAAACATCTTTAAAAAAAAAAAAAGAAGGTGGCTTGGCAAGTAGAGGTTAGAAAGGGGAGGGGAAAAAAGTGTGTGTTTCAAAGCAAAAAAAGAAAGTATAAAAAGAATATTGGACTGGGTATCAGAACATCTAACTTTTAGGCTTGGATTTGGTATTAACTGTTTGGCTGACCTTGGACAAGCTAGTTGACCTCTCTGGGGTCAAGTTGACTTATGTGTATGAGGGGAGGTTGGACCGAATGATCTCGAGGTCCCTTTCGGCCCTGACATGTTTGGATACAGAAGCCTCCCCAGTTTTTTCTTTCTGTCCTTGGGTCAAACTGCACTAGCAGTGAATCGCTACGGGTCCTGTCAGGCATCCTGGAGATTCGGGTCCAGTGGCACCCAGGGCCGGACACGGTCAGATTCCACTCTACCATCTTCCCTCCTACAGAACCTCCAGCGCCAGCCACACCAGCATAACCCCATACATCATTATTAGATTCCCTTCATTGTGCTAACTGACACAGGATGAAAAATACCCAGCGAAGGAAATAGTGCACACTTTTGCATTTAGCCAGAGTGGCCGGCAAATGGGAAAAACTGCTGTAAAAGTTAACTGAGATTGAAAACAGGCATGCTCGCGTCTTGTAGGTGAATGTTTCCTCTCAGGAAACCAGGACCAACTGGCAGTGTGAGCAGTGGCGCTGGTGGGGAGGGTGGCCTGGTGGTGGCTCCTCATCTGAAGCCCCTCAAAGGCAGCTGGGGTCCAGGTCCATGGAGAACCAGAAGAGAACAAATACAGAGCAAGAGGAAAGTGAAGGGTACCGCTTTTGTCGTCCCAAACTGCGGTGACGATCATAGCCCCTTCTGGCTTTGAAGGCTGTTGAGAATTACTTTCTTGTGAGTCTAGGACTGGGTAGAGTTAGTGTGCAAGTCAAGTCTCAGCTTTAGGGCAGTGCTTCTCAACTGGGGGAAAGGGGATTTCCGCCCAGGAGACGCTGGACTATGTCTGGAGACATTTTTGCTGGTCCCTAGCATCTCGTAAGTAGTGGCCAGACATGCTGCTGAACATCCTCATGACACACAGGACAGTGCCTCTCAATGGAGAAGGATCGTGTCCAACATGTCACTCGCGCCAAGGATGAGACCTGTTGTTAAAACCCTCGGTGACTTTGGATGAGCAACCGAACCTGTCCGGGTCATTCTTCCATTAGGCTATATTACTAATTTTACAGGGTATGGTAGATGGCTGGCAAGATGGCCCCAATTCTCCACACACACCCCCCAAACTCCCTGCCCACTGCAATGTGACTCTCCAGCTCTGGCTACCAAGGCAAGAGTCTGTATCCCCACCACTTGCATCAGGACCAGCCTTGGGACTCACTTTGTCGATTAAAAGGCGGCAGAATTGATAGCTCCCTGCCTTGGCCTTGGAGGCTTTGCATAGTTCAGCTCTTTCCTTTGAAGCCATGTGAACAAGCCCAGGCTGCTGGAGAACGAGACGCCGTGTGGAAAATGGCCACGGTGCCTTAGCTTATGGCCAGCCGTCCCCCAGAATGTGAGCAAGAACCCCCTGACAGCAAAACCATCTGCCTGGCCTAACACTGACCATAGACCATGGACCCCAGCTGATGTAAGGACCACCCAGCGGATCCATAGTCTCACAGACAGCAGTAGATTCTTACTGTTTTTATTTATTTATTTATTTATTTTAAATTTTAGACTGAATGGGGGAAGGGCAGAGGGAGAGATGGTCTTAAGCAGACTCCATGCTGAGCACAGAGCCCCACACAGGACTTGATCTCACCACCCTGAGCCGAAACCAAGAGTCAGATGCCTAACCGAGTGTGCCACCCAGGTGCCCCTAGATTCTTACTGTGTTAAGCCACTGAGTTTCAGAGTGGTTTGCTATGTAGCAACGGGTAGCTGGTCTACCTGGGCTTGAAATTCCAATTCAGTTAACGGTGAACCCTGAGGGGCACAGGGAATTTCTCAAAATGTGCTTCCTTTCCTACTAGCTGACATTTTCTTCAGTCATAGTTTTCCATGGCTCAAGACGGGCATAACTGCATCTTTGATACCCAGTTAATGGAGGTGAGCAAGCTCTATCTGGAGGCAGGTTTGCTTAAGGTCAGTTCTATTCACTGGTATCACAGCAAGGCAGAGAAATCAACTCTGACATAAACAACAGCCAAAGGGCATTTAAGAGAAGGACGCGGGGAAGATGATGAATAAACAGTCCTCAGGGATGGCAGGACTCAGGGCCCCTCCAAGGATCTTGGCAGCAGGGATTTGTGATTCTCCTTCTAGAATGCTGTCGGGGTGACCACAGTGTCCCAAGCACCTCCCGTCCCTCCGTGTTAGTGCTCAAGCTTCAAATACCAGGACGGGAGACTCTAGTTGACTTTCTCGGGTTGCCTGCCCTGTTGATAAAGCTGGTGTCATTTGATTGGCAGCTGCCCCAACTCCACATGGAGTGGGGGGGGGCATCAGACGGGAGCCGAAGATGCCCTCTGCCTTGGCCCTGCCCTCCCCTCTCCCCTCTGTCCCCAGTGTTGCAGATCAGGGCAGGTGAAGGCAGTGTGTTTAGGATGATTGGCATGCGGTCTAGACACTCAGGATGTTTCACCGAGGCTGTTTTGTGAGGATATATTTCGTGCCTAGCTGGAAAACAAAAAAAGCTTAGTCAGAAGTGACAAATCAAACTTAGCAGTGCTGTTGACTCCCATGTTGACTTCCAGATCCCTCTGGCCTTGTCATCTGGGTGTCAGAATTTGAGGGGATGTGTTGGGAGTGGATAGGGAGTCAGGAGGGAGATAGACTCACTTTGAAGCACTCAGTAAGCACCTCAGTCTTTGAGTCAGATTTGGACTAGACACGGTCCGCCCCTTGGACCATAGCTGATGCCATGTCAGCAAGAAGACCGCCCAAGATTCTCTCGGCCAGACATTACCTTTCTGCTGTCCGCAAGTCACCCCGAGATCCCCAAAGTGTCCCAACTCTAGAGACGAAAGAGTTCCCCCTACCTCTCATCTGAAAATTAAGAAAGCTGAACAAAATCAGTGGTTTCCATCTTTAACCTTCTTGAACCCCTTCTTGGAAGCTTAGCACGTCCAACAGATGAATGTGGGGCCTTTCTCATGGACGTAGTGGTGTGTACGTTGGGGTGGATGGGAAGAGCAGGGGAGCAGATGGGGCCCTGCCCACACTTGGCTTCCCCTTGGCTCCTTGGTGGCTCCAGAAACAGCTCTACAAACCCTCTTGGGTCTGGGGACCACCGGGGACTGCTGGGGACCGCTGAGGCCTCGCCAAGCCTTGAATAGAACTCTCGGTGAGCAGATGTGAGGGACTGGGCTTCTAGACTGCTGAAGCACAGAAGGTAAACCTGACCAGGAGACCATGGGGATGACAGATCCCAGACCTCGTTCCCGGCAAAGAAGGCAATAGGACTGGAGATGATTCAGCATTTTCGCCGAAGATGAGGGTGTGTTTGGAGGAGAGCATCAGGGCCTGGGATGTGAGAAAGGAGCAGTCTTGGGGTCAGGTCCTCTCCGTTCTGCACGACGGTAGCTGGCAAGTCACATCATGGCTCCTGCGTCTTGAGCTCCTCCACTGTAAGCATCTCCTTCCCAGGGTAGGAAGTCGACGTGAATGTAATATGGAGGTGCTCGGCGGAGAGTGTTCAATAAGCATTAGCTCTCAGCGCTATTAACGTTGTTGTCAGGCAGTTGAGAGCCAGGATCAGAACCGTGGCGCCTTGGCTCCTTGCTCCTCATCACACTGCCTTGTGCGAGAAGAGCGAGAGGCAGGGGGTTTGCCTCCCGCGCACACTGGGAGCTTGCCCTCATCAGCGCTCTCGCTGCCGAGGCTGGGGATCCAGCCCCCGCACCTTCACTCTCTTCCAGAAGGCTGTTTTCTTCGCCTTTTGTCCCCTGGCAAGAACACCAGGAGAGAAATTAAAGCCAAAAGGGCTAAACTGTCTGTGATAGGAGAACAGAGCGTGTGATAATGATATATAAAGCTAAAAGCACTAAGTGGGCAAAACTGGTGCTCCAGAGTGAGTAAAACCAAGATAAATCCATCCCTCGAGAGCTATAACACGTAACTCAAATAACGGGAGCAGCAGGGGTCCACAGTCCCCGGGAAGAGCAGTTTGTACGTGTGGAGCAGAGCCTCTGCTCAACATCGGTAATTCCCCTGTGCTCGGGGCTGGCGGCCACTGCCAGCCCCTGGGGTTACAGCTGGCCGGAGTGGGGCTCCCCGGGCACACGCAGCCCCCCGCTGTCCACAGCAGAGATCTGAGGTGCGGCCCCAGCCGCACTGTGGGACGAAGGGCACACTGGAGGGATGCCAGGGGACTTGGATTTTTTTTTTTTTTAAAGATTTTATTTATTTATTTGACACAGAGAGAGATCAGATCACAAGTACACAGAGAGGCAGGCAGAGAGAGAGAGGAGGAAGCAGGCTCCCCACCGAGCAGAGAGCCAGATGCCGGCCTCGATCCCAGGACGCTGAGGTCATGACCTGAGCCGAAGGCAGAGGCTTTAACCCACTGAGCCACCCAGGCGCCAGGGACTTGGATTTTAGTTTTGTGCTGTGTGACCTCGATCAAGTCACTTGGCCTCTCTGAACTCCCATTTTCTTCTGTGGAAGTTGGAGATAGAAATGTCTGCTGCTGTGAGAACAGGCAGACACCCGTTCAGTGGGTGGCTTCACAGGTGTGTTTTTTTGATTTTTTTTTAAAGAAGTGGTTCTCAAAATGGAACAGCAGCAGCAAAACCCCTGAGGAACGTGTTAGAGACACACATTCTTGGACCACGCCCTACGGAGTCCGAAACACCCCACAATCTGTGTTTCTATAAGCCTTCCAATGCCTGCTAACAATGAAGAGCCATTTCCTCATTGGAAAGTGGCTCACATCCTAGTCTGTTAACTGAACTCGTTAATAAGGATGGCAGGCGCTTAGTGTCCATGGGGTCAACTGGGCTACCAGGCAGTTCCTGGGGCTGGTAATGAGAGTCCCTCTTCTAGGAGGCATTCGAGGGGTCCTGAGGGTGGGATTTTCACCTCTCTGGGGACTCCCTGCTGGTGTCTGTGGTCCCTTCGTTCCAGAGTCAGTTGATTCCTTTCACTGCCTTTGCTCTTTTCCCTCCCCCCTCTCTCCCCGGACTCAAGAAGTCTGTTCAGTTGGGGAGGTGGGAACTTTTCTCTGCCTGATAACAATTCTCTTATGCCCCGATTCTCTTTAGAGGTGGGCTTTTGTAGATTAAGAGCCCAGATTTTACAAACTTACAACATAGGATGTTTGACGTTGAAAGTTTTCTCTCTGTTTTTCTGCAGCCCCTTCTTTAAATAAATGCATGTCAGAGAATCTAGTTGCTGCTAGTGTGGGGGAAGAAAGAATGAGGAGTAACAAGAATCACGTGGAGGGGAGGGCATCGGCAGGGATTTCACAGGCAGTGTCTTGTCCCATCTACTTGTGAAACAGGGGACCAGCCGTTCCACTGAGCCGGGAAGGGTAAAGTAACTCGCAGGGCAAACTGTTGACATCACTTTCTTGGGAGGACTGTCACTGCATTCAGAATGCCTCTCTTGTGCAGCTTCCCATCCCACCTCCCATTGCCTTTTAATAACTTTCCATCCTATAAATAAGTTGGGTCTGTTTCTCTCTCTCCTGACCCTATATGGAGTAATCCATTTCCACCTTTCGTCCTACGTATCAGGGTACTCCTTTGGCAAGAGCTGGGTGGAGAAACTGCTTTGTGTCTGTTTCAAAACCTCATTATGCTGGTTTCAATGTAGTTTTCAGTTGTTACATTCTGGGAAACATGGATTTTGTGGTTCCACACTTGGAAGTGTGATCTCACCATTGTGTATCTAGTGGGGCGAGGATTTGAAGGCATTGCAAGAAGCCCCGCTTCCTTCTGGTTAGAGATACAAAGAAGATTTGAGGCCATTCTTAGAAGTGTTAACCCCCACATTCAACTGGACTGAGAGGGGTTGGGTGGGTATTTCAATTTGATATCTGTATGATGCATTAGCGTTTCTAAGATGCACTAATATATATTAAACATTAAGACATAGTTTGGGCAGGTAATTAATATGAGCTCGGTTAGAATAAGAGGGATTGATAAGGTTTAAGGACCAGCCAGAAAGTGATTGGGTGATAGAACTTATTTCTTTGAGTCATGCCTTCAGTTGCCTAGGAAAGGCTGTATCAGAGCAGAGTATTCTTCATAATGGTAAGCCCTGCCTGACAGCACTTTGGAACTGCTCTACAGGAAGAGCATTCTAGAGTTATTCCTTATAGAAATGCAGTAATGCCATGAGGCTAAAGCCAGAGTAATTGGATGAAGTGTGATGAGGTCACCAAGCTGGTTCTTAAGATAATGTTTGTTCCAGTTTTCCCATGGCCCTTTGTCCAGTCTTGACCAATGGACAGACAGAATAATTCTAGTTCTAGGTCTAGCTCCAAGTTCAGGTCTATGTCGAGGTCTAGGTCCAGGTCTAGTTCTAGGTTTAGTGTTGGTCTAGGTCCAGGTCCATGTCTAGTTCTGGGTCCAAGTCCAGGTCTACTTCTAGGTCCAAGTCTAGTTCTAGTTCTAGGTCTAGGTCTAGTTCTAGGTCCAAGCCCAGGTCTAGTTCTAGGTCTAGGTCCAGGTCCAAGTATAGTTCTAGTTTCAGGTTGGTCTAGGTCTAGGTCCAGGTGTAGTTCTAGGTCCAGGTCCAGGTCTAGCTCTGGTCTAGCTGTAGGTCGAAGTCCAGTCCCTGCACTGTCTTGCCCTTCTTGATCAGTAGAGAAATAGTAATTATTCCTTTACCTGGGAGGTTATGCCCTAGCTAGAGAATCAGAGGATGAAGACACAGAGAAGCTGACATCCTGGAGCCAACATGGCTTTTGCTGGCCATCAGAAATGCCAAGCCAGACCCCACACTGACTACAGTTCTTCAGACCTGCATCCCATCAGAGGTACGCATTCCCAAGTCATGGACATCCCCAACTGACTTGTTCCATGAAGGGAAACTAGAGCTTGGCTTTGGCTGTCATTTCTGAGAGTGATTAAGGTTTCGCCCCTCGTCTTCCTTGCCCTGTTATAACACACCAGCCACAATGACCACTTGGCAGTTTGCAGCTGAACTCAGACATCAGATAGTCCGTTACATCCCTCCTATCAGATAATAAGCAGCTCAGATGCCACTGTGGAGGGCAGCTGGGATTCAGCCACCATGGAACTCTACTTTAACTGCCTCACAGAATGATAGCAAGGAGAACCACTGAGCTGAGTGCGTCCCTAAATGTGTTCTTTCCTGGCTTGGCAGGCATGTGGGTACTGGGTTCTGTGAACCCCTCTCCCAGAACTCGACAGGAAATCCAGATCAATAAAGATTGATGAAGGTGAGGAAGGATTATTGAGCAGAAGAGAAGCCTTAGTAATGATGAGGTTAGAGAGAGATACAGTGTTACTGCTTTGGAAACTTTCCCATGAAAATGCTTTCTCACCTTGGGCCTACAAAGATGGCTTTTATAGTGGGGGTTGGGGAAAAAAACCAATGGACTAGTTTTCGGTAATCTCTGCTTTGGCATCTACATCCTTCTGATTCTTGGACCCCAAACCTTTCCCCTGAAACTGCAATGTCCTGGTAAAGCCCCACTTGTTATCATGGGACATATGTTGCCCGGGCACGTTCAGACTGCCCCTTCTGATTTCTGTTTAACATCTTCTTTGCACTCCTAACCCATGGGTATCAGAACTCATTAGTAGCAAGAAATAGAAAACCCAGCTCAAACAGGCTCAAGCAGCAAAGAATATTGTTTATGCAAATGATTTAGTCTTAGGCATTGCCAGATCTAGGGATGCTGATGGTTTCATCAGGACTCAGGTTCTTGCTGTCAGTTCTGCTTTTCTCTGTGTTGACCCCGCTTTCAGCAGGCTCCCTCCTCCTGATGGCAAAATGGCTGCCAGAAATGCTCAGCTTATATCCTCAAAGCTTCAAGTTCAGTGCAACAGAGAGCCTGCCTCTATCCCAGCATTCTCAGCAAAAGTTTCCTTGTGTGTCATTGGCTTTGGAAAAGTCAGATGACATTCTTGATTTGGGATGAGGTCAGGTGTTCTCCCATGCTTGCCCTCTGCAGAAGGTAAAGCCCACTTGAATCACTCAGGCTCAAAGTAGGGAGAGGATTGATCCCAAATGAAAATCAGGGGTGTTTCAAGAAGAGAGAATGTATGGATACAATGGTATCCACACTACCTCACTTTCCAGAATGTGGCTTGAAGGTTGACGAAGACTCTGTCCTTGACTAAACTTCACTCAGGCTCCTCTGAGCCATTTCTCAACTGGGCCCTGACCTTTGGGCTTCCATGTTCATCTGCATTGCCCAGTGGTAGCAAGAGCCCTGCTAAATTGGTTTAGCCAGAAATCCCCCTTTACTTCCGATATTTTCTCTTTGTAACTTTCTACCCACTCACCTCCCTGCCTGCTCCTTGGCCATAAATCCCCACTTATTAATGCTGGATCCTGAGATGCACCCAGATTTACATGGAGGCCTCTTTTTCTCCCATTGCAATAGTTCTGAATGAAATTGTTTTTTTTTTTTATCATTTTAATGATTGTGTAGCTCTGATTTTTCTTTGCCCAGGTTCTTCAGTAGCAGGGCTTGAGTTCTGGTGTTAGTTCTACCAAGTGGTATATGGCAGCAAGTTCCTAAAATTAGCTAGAATTTGTAAGGGGTTCTTACTTTTTAAAATAAGTTAGAGTGGATTCAGAGTTATCCTTAGAGAGCTTCTCAGTGAGTGTGCATTTGACTACAATGTGGGAAGGCCTCTCTGAAAACTGTAAAGTGTCATAAAAGTTTTGGAATTGTGTGGTGGAAGGACAAAGGGAATCTTTTCCTGGCTTCTAAGTGTCAAAGACAAGGCCGAAGGGGACCAGAAAAGAAATAGAGTTACCTACTCTTCCCCACTTCCAGACTAGCTGAGGAAAGGGAGAGATCCAGAAGTTTGGTGCCTGGGACTTTCTAGAGGGGCAAAAGCTGAGGAGAAGAGAGTACCCCATGTTACCCCGTGCCATGGACCATTATGCAGCCATTAAAATAAATGCATTAAATCTATGCCCATTCATTTGAAGCGGGTTCATGTGCCTTCTGGTTCATGCCACAAACAAGATGGAGAAAATGTATGTCACCTGACCCATTTTCATATAACACATAATGAGCACATCCCATTTTTAGCATACACGATCATATGTTTCCATACATTTATATGAACATGAGCAAAAGAAGAAAAAGATACACCTTGCCTCCTAACATTGTGACTTAGGGAGAGAGAAAAGATGAAATTCCAGAAAGTTTGGGGGGGGGAAGAAAGTATTGTGTGTAACCTGAAAACCTTCATCTCTCTCTTTGGCTGATTTGTCCTCATCATAGTGGTAAATCTACCCCAAAGTCAGGAACGCTAACCCAACTGGTGATGGTTGCCTGGAGGAGTGGATAGGATTTCGGGAGAGCTTGGACACACTGTTTAAACTTCCTGTCCTACTTACACATTTCTGTATTGCTTACTATTATACAAACATGAAGGTATACATTGTGTCTCTGGTTATAAAAAGCAATACATATTATATATAGAATAGAGAGAGGCATGCACATATATAGATTTACACATGTAAAGTAAGATTGCATAATAAAAGAGCATTTGTGAAATTTATATGAATTTCATTTATATGAAATTATATATATCATACACACACAGAAAGAGACAGAGAGGGAGGCAGGGGGAGAGAGAGAGAGGAGTAGAGTGAGGAGATGTGCAAATATTACCACCAACTCAAACAGAACAGACACATAAGAAAGTTTAGGATAAATAACAGTAACATTTTTGGTTCAAATTGTTTTTACAAGGCTCATGGGTCTCCCCACTTTTAAGCAGGCAATAGTAGCACCCGTCTGAAAGATCACACAAGTGTGGATTTAGTGACACATAGCAGGCACCTGATAGATGGTTTAAAGGGAAGTAATTATCAAAATCCAATAACACAGTTGTCACTGTGGAGGCAAAAAAGAACCTAGCTTGGAGAAGCCACGGGTAGCCAAGGAGGAGCTCACAGTACCCTCTCATGAGAAAGAGCAGATTTGATCCAGGAGGTCCAAAAACGATGGGGAAGAGGAGAGAGACTTTCATCCTGCCGTGTTACAACCAAGACTTGGCTGCAAGGGCTATGGACCTCATGCACCAGATGTGTTGAGAATTTGCCTTCTGACCATGCACAAAGGCAGAGACTGGAGCTGAACCTTCAATTTTGTGACTGCTTTGAGTCTGCAGGGCTTGGAAGCTGCAGAAGTTACTAGCCAATGGTGCTCTTGTCATTCCTTTGTCCATCTGGATGAATAGAGATGGCATTGCACACACCATTGTATCCCCAAAGGCCAAGCAGAGCATCTGGCATGGGGCAGCTGCTCCGTCACTCTTGGGTGGGAAATGGGTGAATGAAATAAATTTGGACCTCGGAAGAAACACTGCCATAGCTTTGAATTATTCCTCCAGGTGAGGGTGGCTTCACCCAGTCTCTTCCTGTATGAGGACCCACTGCAGGATAATGACCCCTTGGCTCTCAACACACAGATGGCAGTCACAGAAGGGAGCAAAATTAACCAACCTCTGTCACCCTCCTCAGGAAACATTGCTGAGCCCCTGTCACATGCAAGGCATTAACCAGGCATGTCACGTGGGGGAGAGGAGGAATCCTGAAACTCTTGGCTCTCGAGGAATTTTCAGACTTATGTCTGAACAGATTAGACAAAGACGTAAAAATACCCACTCCTGAAATACAAGACTGTACCCTGATAGACACTGTAGGTGGTCATCCCTGCAAGACCTTGGGGGAAATGGTGCTGGAGGAGTGATGTCAGAGGTCACAGGTGGCTCCTCCAAGGAAAGAGAACAGTACAGCCCAGTAGTTCAGAACGCAGACTCTGAAGCCAGATCGCTTGTCTTGGATTCCAGCTCCCACCACTGTCGGACCTTGGATGCACTGTTTAAACTTCCCCACCTGTAAATGTGGTCAGTAACGATCTTCCAATAGGGTGAGGACTAAGTACGCCGATACATACACAAAGCTCGGCACGTTGTAGATGAGATATGTGTGAGCGATCATTCCCATTCTCACCTGCAGAGACGAACTGACTGGATGGGGGGACTGTCAGAGAGGAGCATCTGGGAACAGTAGGGCAGTCTGGAGAGGTGGGAAGCGTTTGGCTGGTAAGTTACGCTAACCTGGCTTCTAAGCCTGGTCCCACTACTTCCTACCTGTGTGACCTTGACTTAAACTCTCTAAAGCTCAGATGCCTCACTTATAAAATGATAATAGCAACCCCACTTTCACTGAAAACAAATGTTAACCATGCCATGATAAATGGTGGTTATTATTAAAGAGAAGCACAGTAAAGAGGATCCCAGAGGGAGATGAATAAATTAAGCATGATGACACGTCTTGCTTCTTCCCCATCTTTCCCTTCTTCCCCCAGATTTGTTCAAGGCCTCATCATTACTGGTTTGCATTTCTATTTTAATCATGTTATAGGTTTACAGTATTTTTCCCTCTGCATCTTTATATGCTATAATTTGGGTACTATTTTTACACAACGAGGCCATTTTTAACCGAGAACAGATTCAATTGTCTTTCAGCATATATCATTGTTTATCTTAATTAATGCTAAAATATTCTTAGGGGGAAAAACACATCCCACAGAGTATTATGCAAGGAAACTTAGCATTCATTTTTGCCTCCCTCTTGTCTGGCATATCAATTTATAAAGGTTTTAGCATCCTGTTATTTCGATGACAATAATGCTTGCTCTTAAACACAGACACCCATCTGTGGTATGAGGTGTCAACAGCAGGCTGGGGGATTAGCACCAGCAAGGTGTGCGTTGGGAGGTGGAAGACTGGCAGCTGAAAGAAGAAGAGAAATCTAGCAAAGAGAATAATACTAAGTGAAGTCTGAAGCCACAAGCTTCCTCTCTGCTTGATCCACGGGAGCGTTCCTGGAGTGGAGCTGAACCAGTCTGCATCCTGGGCTTGCACCGTCCTAGTGAAGTTGTCCAAACTTTCAGCCAGTGACAGGCATCTTTGGTTTTGTTCAGTATCCTTAGCCTACATTCTCCTTCCTTCTAGTCAGGCGCCCTGCTTATCCCTTGGAGAATCCATCACCCTTTCCACACTCAGCCCCGCCCTCAGCCCAGGTGTTTTGAATGAAGCTGTCTCCCTGCCCCACCCCCGCCCCAGCGCCAGGTGTGGACAGGTGAGGGAGATATGACTAATGAATACATACAATCTGTCTGACCACAGTGATTGGGTAAGGGATGACCACGTGACCCAGTCAGAGCCCGTGAGACTCCATTTTGGGATTTGAGCTGGAACCGTTGGGAAATCGGGGTTCTCTGTCTGCTGGGATGCTAACCTAGGAGGAATATTACTTGGAGCTTCTGTCTTTACTAAGGAAAAGGGAGAGCTTGCCTAACGATGGAGTCAATGTGAAAGAAAGCAGAGTCGAGAGAAAGAGGCAGATTCTGGGTGCCATCTCCTCAAGTCTTGCTTAAAGCCATACTACTCTGGACCTTTCATGTAAGCCACTTAATGTCCTTTTTTTGGCTTAAGCTAGATTGGGTTGGGTTTCTGTCACCCGAAGAGTTCTGAGGATTGCAGTCTCACTAGAGAACTGTGAGAAGCCAGTTTACCCCACCGATGAGAGGGGAACCTTGTCTGAGACTGTTTCTCACCCCAGACCTGTTCGTCTTCCTCATAATGGGCATTGGTTTGGTATCTAGAAAGTTCCAAGCAGTCTCTAAATCATACGGTTAGCCTAGATGTATTCCAAGAGGCTGGGGGGCCCCCGAGTTATAAAATGTGGAACCTTACCAGGCATGGAGCTCTGGGGGTGATTGAAAGAAAGAAAGGCTGCCGGGAGTGTGAAGGACTAGGGCCCGGGGAACTCACCTGGTGAGAAAGTGAGATGCTGCAGATGGCGCTCTGGGGGCCTGACCTGAGTGCTGCTGTGAGAGCGGAGTTCTGAAAAGTGTTCACAGGAAGTTATAAACCAGGGACTGTCCTACATGCTTCACACGCAGTGTCGTATTTAATCCTCTCAACAACCCTGTAAGTTATTCAGTTTATTCTCTCCTTTTTACACGTAAGGAAACCGAGGCATAGAGTGGTGAAGTGACTTGGTCAATCAGAGCCAGGATTTAAACTCCTCTCTGTCTGACTAGTGGGCAATGACCTTGGGTTCTGGACTTCATATAGGACTTTGGCTGATGGCTGGGGGACATGGAAGAGGAGATCGTGTCTAGCCTCCCAAGATTTTAGGGCTGGTAAAACTCAGCTTTTGGTCAGAGACTCAACTTTATAGGGACAGACCCTGATCCAGTGGGGAAGTAGACGGTGACAGGGAAACTGAGGCAGGAGCCTTGGGACTGGAGCCTACTCGGTAGGGCTCAGTAGTTCTGTCTGGTGGGTCAATGGGTGTCTGGGGGCTTGTGGCCAAGGATGGACCCAGGGAACCAAAATGAATTCCTGGCCCCCTACCAGACCTTGTTCAGGGTTGGCTCAGGGCTGGGAGTCTGATGATGGACTGACAGAAAAAGGGAAGGAGAGTCTTGCAGAGTTCTGAGATTTTTTTTAAAATGCCTTTTACTCATCAAATAATGATTATAAATTACCTAGCACATGGCCACTGCTGGACGAGGCTCTTCCTCATGCACCAGGAGCTGAGATTCAGAGTCTGAGCTCTGAGTGTAGGGTCACACAGGAGCTGAGCGGGCATTGGCTTGATCTGCTGAAATATAAAGATCTTTCCATGGTGCCCGACCAAGTCTCAGTCTCCTCGAGAATTAAAGCAGTGAATTGATCATTGGCTCCAAAATAGGAATCATAAAGAGTGTGTACACATTTACGTATAGCTGTCCTGTGCAAGGCAGGGTGCTAAGCTCGGATTATTGCATTCCATCCCCCCCAAATCCCATGACATTTCCCTAGGCATCATCACCATGATCATTATCATCTCTCTTTTACTAATGAGGAAACAGACTCAGAAACATAACTTGGCCTTTACTTGGCCAAGATCACCTCCCTTGCAAATGCAGAAACAGAATCTGAACGTAGGTGACTTGCACTTTCAGACATGCCCCAGATTTTATTTACTTATTTGAGGGAGAGCGAGCGAGAGAGACGGAGCAGCAGCAGGGGGAGAGGAGAGGCAGAGGGAGAGGGAGAAGCAGACTCCCTGCTGAGCAGGGAGCCCGATGTGGGACTCGATCCCAGGACCCAGGGATCATGACCTGAGCCGAAGCCAGACGCTCAACCAGCTGAGCCACCCGGGCACCCCCAGACATGCCACAGTTTTTAACCATGATACCTGCACCTGTAGACTGTGCCTCAGTTTCTCCAGCTGTAAAATGCAGAGAGTAATAATGTTCTGCCTTCTAAAGTTATCGGGAGAACAGCACAAACTAAAACATGGAAAGGGCTCGGAAGTGTGCCTGGCACCATATATTTGGCTCAGCCCTTGTTGGCTTTCCCGATGCTTATTTTCCTGTTTGCCTCACTCACCCCGTCCAAAAGAATACGTCTGCCTTCCCCATGGCTAATCCTCAGTGCTCGAGTATGCCAGGGGAAAAAGGGCAGGGGAGCTTGTGTGTGCTGGGGCCTCTTAGGGGAATCCTGAGGCAAGAGATAAAAGAAGCTCACTTGACATAACTTCATAAACCCATTTTAATCCAAATATTGATTTTCCTTTGGAACAATCCCCTTCCAGTTCACGTGTGTGGTCCCTCCATGTTGCTAATACAGACGTGGGCATCAGTGAAATTATTGAGATAAAACAGTTGCCTCTTTCTTATTCCTTTTGTTCCTTGGTCACCCCAGGCCTGTCTTTGCCTTTTCATTCTGTTACCCAGCCCCACGCACTAGAGTGCCTTCCCATTCCCTCGCCAGCCAGAACTCAAGGTGACGCTTTCAAATAATGACATGTAGTAACATACGAGAGATTTAAACAAATGCTACTGGAAATAATGTGGAAAAATATTCTTCTTCCCAAACATGTGCCTCTCTTTGATCTTCCTTGTCCAGGATACATTCTTTTAAAAAATGCTCCTTTGATAGCAAGAAGCAAGCAGACGCTAAAAGGAAACCTTATGTCTTTGTTGGGAAATAATTAGTCTGATCGAGTTGCTTGCTTTCTGATGGACAAAGGAGTCTTGAAAGAAAATCATTTGTGTGTTCCAAGCCCCCTTTGACAGCACGCATTTCTTGAGTTTGGGCTCCTCGATGAGAGTTTGGGGAATAGAAAATTTCCCTGAATAAGAAATCAGAAAGCTTGACCTACACGGTTACCTCTCTCTTAACATGACAACAATTGGCAATTACTTTTTGATCTGAAGTGTGAGGATGAATTTGGAGAAGTAGGGAGGACTCGTTCTCCTTCCCAGACTTGCGCTCTCCCCAGCCTGGCACCTGAGGCTGATTTTCTTTCTTTTTATTTTTTTTTTCTGTCCCCAAGACTCCATGTAATCTGTCACTGGAAATACCTATGTTTGCTGCAACTGGGGGGGGTAAACCAGTTGGCAAATTCATGAATCGGGGTTTCTTTTATTACCTTGTGGAAGGTGTCTGTTCTTTTGGCTCAAGGATGACTTGGAATCTTGTGCGAGCCGGTTCCTAGGTGTGAGCCTACTATAACAGTTGCTTCAGCCAGACCGTCTGTGATGCAGTGTGGGTATCGACACGTGGTTCCAGGGTCTCTCAGAGACACCAATGGTCTTTTTTATTTTATTTTATTATTATTATTTTAAAAAAGATTTTATTTATTTATTTGATGGAGAGACAGAGAGATCACAAGTAGGCAGAGAGGCAGGCAGAGAGAGAGGAGGAAGCAGGCTCCCTGCTGAGCAGACGGCCCGATGTGGGGCTCGATTCCAGGACCCTGAGATCATGACCTGAGCCGAAGGCCGAGGCTTTAACCCACTGAGCCACCTAGGCGCCCTGACACCAATGGTCTTATGATGACTGAAGATTATGTTTGTTGCGTGATCATGATGGTCTGTAGGTCTGGAGTGGACAGAGGGGCTCTGAAGTCCATCCACCTGTGTTTGTACCCTGCCTGCTCTGTGATTTGGAGCTGATTGTTTATGTCTTCTGGTATTTCATGTTCTTGCCTATAAAACAGGAACAGTAGTAGCTGTCTTGCAGAGCAGACATTCTCAACCTAGACACCGTTGACACTGTGGGCCAGAAAAATCTTTCCCCTGGGTGTGCTGTCCTGTCCCTGGCCTCTACCCACTA
This sequence comes from Ailurus styani, assembly GCA_002007465.1. Taxonomy (NCBI): domain Eukaryota; kingdom Metazoa; phylum Chordata; class Mammalia; order Carnivora; family Ailuridae; genus Ailurus; species Ailurus styani. Next base: position 1,742,196 of record LNAC01000248.1, read on the forward strand.
GATACCAGTAACACAATCCGCCCACCCCCAACTCCAGTTTATCAACCAAAAATGTCTCCGGATGTTGCTAAATATCTCCTAGGACGCATAGGGTCTCCTCCCTCTCCTCCCTGAGAGCCACCGCTATGGAGTCATTCTGAGGGTAGAAGGAAATGATGCCTGGAAAGCTCCCAGACACTGCTTAGTAGATACTATTTAGTAAGTGCTCAACAAACTTTAGTTATTACTGTATTAGTAAAACTGCAAATAGAAACCTAACGTAGGCTTTTTGTTTTCCTCTTGAGGGTTCTTATGGAGTCCTTGGACCTCTAGGGTCCACAAATTCTCCAGTATTAGATATGAATCCCCATTTGCCCCACTCATCACTGGAAACATATGTTGGTTCCTAGCAAAGCCACCAGCTGCTTGGAGTAGAGAAAGAAGTTTAGGAAAGAGTAGCAGAAGGAGAACGTGGATTTGCCATGAGAGGTGACAGCATCACTGAAGATCTAAGTTGCTAGAAGCATCCATGCCTTGGTGACAGAACTACTTCTCTGTGGTTGGAGAGGAAATGGAAGCGGTGGTTTGGGTGGCAAAGGGCAAATAGTGTTGGGAGAAACAGATGATCAACTTTCCGTTTCTGTATTTTAGTTCCAGCTTCTTCCCTCAGTTGGTGGACTGCTCAAAATAGCTAATGTTGTTCGAATGGTGTCATGGACCGAGCTGTGTCCCACTAACACTCACGTGTAGAAGCCCTAACTCTTAGGGAGACTATATTAGGAGATGGCCTTTACAGAGGGAATTAAGGTTAAACGAGGTCATAAGAATAGGACCCTAATTCAACAGGACTGATGTAGGAAGAGACACCAAATTCTGTCTGTCCGTGCATGTGCACGTACCGCGAGGAGATGGTGGTCTGCAGGCCAGGAAGAGAGATCTCACCAGAAACCAAATTCGCCAACACCTTGATGGGCTTCTAGCCTCCGGAACTGTGAGGAATTTAATGTCTGTTGGTCTGCCACCCAGCCTCTGGTATTTTGTCAGGGAGCCTGAGCTGAGTAACGCTTACCACGGGCCTGGCCTCTGCTCATTTTGTTCCCACAACAAACTTTTGAGCTGGGTGCCATCTTCTCCTCTCCCCAGTCCCCCCAAATTTTACAGAAGAGGAAATAATCTCAGAGAGGTCAAAATTTTGCCTAGTGTCACACAGCTAGAAAAATCAATTGCTAGGACTTGAACCCAAGCCTGTCCACCTTCAGAGCCCAGATCCTTAACCACCAAGCCCTCTGAACATGGGTTGTACATGCCCCAGACTACCACTTAGAGAATGTTGACATTGTACCAGCCTCTGTGTAATGGCTTCAAATGCATCAGCTCTTTTTCTTTTTTTTTATAAGAAAAATTAATAGCTTTATTTTTCCTCAATATACATTTAGAAAATAGGTCTAAGGAAAGGTTTCATGAACTAGACCAGAGGACTATATACAGAGTGAAGAGTTCCAGATCGGGGAGACCAAGTGCACGGACGGAGCACTCCACCCCGAGGGCCACGGCAGCCTAGAACCGTCCCGTCAGAGGGGAGGCAAGCTCCTGGACGGCTTTTGAGTTCAGCTGAGGAATTGTGCTGATCTTCAAGAGTTTGCTGCTTGCATACTTATTCTTGATGGTGATGAATTTCGTTAGGTTTTCCTTAACTTTCACTACATTTTTGGCCATGTGCTGCATGACTTCCAACACTTCATTCTCTGTGTATCCAGTATAATACTGCTGCCTTAAGTTCCATTTTCCTTGGCCCAGAACCTTCTGGGACAGGCAGGATGCAGCCGCTGCCACCTTCGAAGGGTGATAATGCACCATGTCATAGTCAATGAGAGTCAGCTCCATCAGGTATTTGGCTAAAGTGTGCTGTTCCACATCAACCTCCCTGGCTTTGGATGCCCGCCTTAAGAAATGTAGTGGCAAAGGCTGACCCAGCTCAAATTTCAGTTCTTTCAAAATCTGTGTCTCCATCTTTCGGATTTGGGAACTGGTATAAGCATTGTCTGTGATGTAAACGAAGTCTTCAATATTTGGAGAAAACATTTCCTCGTATTTGGAAGCCAAGAGCAGAGCTGTAATCCCGACCAGCTGAAGCTTCTTACGAGAAACCGGCTGAACCTGTAAAAATCGGTCCATGATGGCGATGCACATATACAGTCTCCTGCAGCAGCCTAAACTTGGAGTGGACTTGCACCAGCCAGTCCACCAGGATTTTCTCTCTCTTCCCTCTAGGAGGTGCGGATTTATGGATTGCAGAACCTCCAGCTGCCTTAGATACTGGTAGATATCCTTAACATAATCACTGCAGAGCTCAGGGTTCTCCCAGTCCTCGTGATCAATGTCCTCGATTTTGCAGAGCAAGCCGTCAGAGAAAGCATGGCAGAGGTTCTCTTCCTTCATGGAGATATCCTCTGGTGGCGGGGGAAGGACCCTTTGGAGCCAACACTTCCATCTGTACTGGTTTCATAGAAGCCGTAGGTTTCAGTTGTTTGTTGACATTTGTTTTGGTGGGTTGAACAGGTATTTTGGTGTTCTGAGCTTTCTTAGCTCTGGTTGTAACCCCATTTCTAATTTCTTATAAAACTGCACGTCTGATTGTCACATGACTCTTAGCTTTAGAATTAACTCCAGTGTCAGCATTCTCCAAATCAGCGGACACCGTCGGGCGTCGGAGCAGCGCCATGTGGGAAGGAGCAGGCAAGAATGCCAGCCTGGCCCAGGGAGGGACGTCAACCGGAGAGAGAGGACACGAGCTTGCGTGGCGCCGTTAGCTCTGGACTCTGGCCCACATGGCTTAGCATCTTCTGCATCAGCTCTTTTATTTTTTAAGATTTTATTTATTTGAGAGAGAAAGAGAACATGTAAGAGAGAGCATGAGCAGGTGGGAGAGGCAGAGGGAGAGGGAAAAACAGGTGGGGCTGGACCCCAGGACCCTGAGATCATGATCTGAGCTGAAGGCAGACGCTTAACCTACTGAGACACCCAGGCGCCCCCTGTCTCTACAGTTTTAATCCTACCCAGGATTCTGGGGATGAGTAGGAGGGAGAAGGCTGGGCGGTGAAGGACTAAGGAAACCTTGAGCAGGGGGCGAGTTCCCTCCAGGGCAAGAGTCTGCAAATGCCATTAGTAGCTACAGGGTGGCTTTTCAGGAATCTGCATATATGCAAATTAAAGTAGCAGTCTTAACCTGAGGAAGGGGAGTGAACTCCCACCTCCACTTCATTCCAAGTTATGTCTTTTTCCAGCTGGGGGCTTAGCAACAAATTACCTCTCCCTCCTTCATGTCTCTCCAAGGACAATGAATAATAATTCAAAGCAGAGCAAAAAGAGTCTACATTTGCATGGTGCAAATCTCCAAGTGTTCTGAAGTTGCCTGATGTTACCTTCAAATCACCATGGGAGGCAGGTGCTTTCTGACAGAAAAAGTCAAGACACAGAAGTCAGGACACCGTATTTTCCCCAGGTGCTACCATTTGGCAGGTAGTAGTTGCTGTGTCATCTTGGCGTCCCATCATGGTTAAGGGCAGGGGCTTTGGGGACAGGCAGACCTAGGCTTGAACCCTAACTCAGTTCGTCTGTCTGACTTTGAATGCATTACCTCATGTCTCCAAAGGTGCTTTTGTTAGAGGAAGTGAGAGTGGAAATAATCATGATCTCCCAGGGTCATCTACATACAATTTGAGGTTAACTATCGAAAGCACAGTGCTTGGCCCATGGAAGATAGTTAGTGGTTGTTTTCATTGTTCTCAACGGATGAGAACTTTCTAGAAGGTGTAAAATTAGTACTTTTTTCAATACTCTTGATCTTTGGGCATTTCCAGTTGGTGGGGTTGTCTGAGGGATCTTGGGGATCATTCTTATTTTGTCTGGGACTTCCCTTAGGTAGGGAAGATGACATGGTTCTAAACCAGTTGGTACTTGCTGAGTGGTTATACGCACGTTGGCCAACAACTCTGATGGCCCAGAGTCAACATAGTATTATTGTTTATAAGCCCCAGGCTTGGAGTCAGACTCCAGTCCCAGCTTAGTGCCCACTAGTTGTACAACTCTGGGTTGTTATGAGAACTTATTGGGTTGTTATGAGGATTTAATGGACTGAGGCATTCAATGGGCTTAGCGTGACTGGAACACAGTAAGTGGGTGGGTTGACTCAGTCTGCCACAAGCCCCTTCACCCTCATTTCCTCCCAGTGTAGGTGGTTGTAAGTAGCCCCACAAGTAGGTCAGATTCCTTTCTCTTCCTCCTCCTCTTCCCTGCTGCAGGAAGACTAAAAAAGTCAGTTGGTTTTCCTGAAACGACCCACCATGGTTGCTGTGCTTACCCGGGTTATGTCAGCACTCATCCTTCCTTCCATGCATCCTCCTCCTTTCCTGGGAAAGGAATTTTCCATCCAGAAATAAGGATTTCTCCTCCATAGCCACAGCTCTGATGCATAGGAACAAATTTAGGGTTTCTTTGACTTTTGAACCATGACTAAGCACGTAGACGTTCCCCCAAGTTTAGTTACACTCATGACATAGGCTTGGGATCTGGTGCCAAGAAACCTGGGATGCTAAGGCTACCTTTTGCATTCTAGGTTACAGTGGGTAAGTTGAGGAGGGCATCCCTTCCCACCCTGAGCCTAAATTTCCTTATTCTGATATGATAGGGCTGAAAGACAAGGCAATGTCTAAAATCCACGCTTGTGTAGGTATTCTGTGGTTCTGCCGTTCCCTTGATATCTGAGGATAAAGTTGATCGTGCTCGAGTCCTAGGTTGAGCCTTTAGTGCCATGGATACAACACCAAGAAGGGCGACCCCCCCTCTGTCTCCTGAGGGTACAGTCCAGTGACAAAGGCAGCATTCCCAGAGGGCGATGCGTGCCAGGACACGGGGAGACCCAGTGATGGGAGGTCACACAGCAGAAGTCCCTCATGGAGTCTGGGCAGCGTGGAAGGTCTGGGAAGTCTTCCAGGGGAGGCTGAGAGGAGGGAAGCCATATGCCAGGCAAAGAAACTTCCCTATGCGGAAGCCAAGGGCTAGAGAGAGTGGAGTGCCTTCTACTCTAAACTAAACTGAGGGAAGTTCGTATGGGGAAGGTGGTTATGGAGTGAGCGGTGGAGGGAAACTGTGAGAGGCGGGAAACAGAAGAGATGGTGAGGGCCAGGTCATGGAAGGGATTTGTAAGCCACATTAGGGAGGAGAGTCCTTAACCCTCAGAGCACTAGGAACCGTGTGGACAGTTGTATGAAGGAAATGACGTGATCAAATTTTCATCTTGGAAAAGTCAGCCGCACTGTGGAAAATGGTTTGTGTTGCAGAGGAAGGTTGAAATGAATTGGAGGACGTAGCGATAATCTGGGCAAGAAATGGCTGGAACAAAGGCTCTCGGAGGGCCAGACTTGGCCAGTTCTGTTTCTTCATGGATCCCAAGTGCTCCGAGCACCACTTGGTGCACCCCAGGCAGTCAGCCATCGTTTGCTAGACGAGAGCAAAGGCAGCAGGGATGGAGAGAGGCGTGTGGATGTGAGACCTCATTTGTGGGGCAAAGGAACAGAATTAATAACTGATTGTGTGAGAGTTCAGAATGATTCCTGGTCTTCTGGCTTGGACAGCGGAGGTTGGGGGTGGGTGGGGAGAACAGGGTGACGTTCTCTGAGATGGGAAATCCTCAACCTCTCCAAACCTCAGTTTTTTGCCTGTGACATGGGACATATCTCCCATATCGCGAGTGCATGCAGGGGTGGCCCCGTGCCCGGTGCATGCGAGGCCCCCCCGCCCAGTGTGTCAGTCACGTGTCCTCCATACTCAGACCTCACTCCCCCAGAATGCGCGTCTCTGTTGGTTCAGAACAACGTACCCCCCCACGTCCGCGGGGTCTCCTGGTTCGAAGTCCCCACAGAGGTGGGGACGCAGCAGCAGCGGCAGTACACGTGAAAAATGAACAGCCAGGAAATGAAACAAGCGACTGAGATTGCTAATTGGAGTTTATTTTCTAAAAATGAGCCGCAATTCTCAGTACAGCTCAGTCACCTGCAAACCTGGTCCTTGATGAGCTATTCTGCTCGTTGCCGACGTGAAGAATTTCTTTGGATGGATGAGTCGGCTGGTGGGGAGGCATTCTGTAGTTAAAGGGTCCTGGGAAGGTGGGAGACGGGGGGGG